>ARYC01013959.1:0-19742 GCA_000711775.1 Oxytricha trifallax
TAATAATTTAAGTATTAAGTCAAACATAAAAATTTTATTCAATAAAAAGATAATAATTTAATCAGTTTTGAATTTTAAATTACTATTTTTGGATTTTATAATTATTTTATAGCAAGAGATAATTAAATTATATTTTATTCATAAATTATTATTACTTAAATTATTAATATGCAGTGAATAAGTTCAGCTTAATAAATGATATAAAGTATTTATTATTTTTTAGTTACTTATCTTATAATTTATATTTTAATATTGAATGATGCCAGCTTATTCAAAACACCAAAACCCCTTAATGAGGTTTATAATTGCTTTGAATTGAAGGGAATTTGTTAGGGGTTGGGGTTATTAATTAAATGCAAGACTAAAATTACAAGTTTTTGGGGTCTATTTATGATAGAGACTATATAGATTTAGTGTTTAAACTGCGTTATGGATACGATATGTATAGTGAATAAGTCAAACCAATACTGAACTATAAATCTATTGCACTTCTCTTAAAGCGTAGTCCATCAACTGTTTGATCTCACTGCTTGAAAACTGTGTAATTAAAGCAACAATAGCTGAATTCTTAGCCTAAGAGGAAGCCAAAGTTTCTATAGAAGCATATTGACTATCTATTAAGAAAAAAAACTTTGAAGTATTGGGCTCACTTCTCTCTCGACTAACGAGCTATTATGTTTCACCGCCAGTTCACTGAGTTGAAGATCTATGCATAATCTGTTGCAAATATTTATAAACGAAACGGTTTCTCTTATAAAGGTGTAAATCGTATCATGAGAGTAATTATTTCACTCTGCCATTTTACAACAGCAACTTAAATTATATTTATAATTTAATGCAGAGAGCCTAACAGAATAATATTAAGTTTATTAATGCTGACGAGGCAGTGTTTACATTCAACACTTTCATCTAGAAGTGTTGGTATAAGAGGCATAGTAATAATAATAATAATAAGATCACATTGAGGTCTCTGGGAACCTTCGATCATAGTTGCTTTTTAGTGCAAATAAGGGTCATGCCCTTTTAATAGTTTAGATTATGTATACTTAGTTAATTCAATAATCTTCCCAATCGTCCTCACTGTCTATTTTCAAGTGATTTAGACGTCTCTAGCAGTTTGAGTCATCGTATTTGTAAGGTAGTTTTTCAAACTCACTTTATCCACCTTCCATTTCTTGTGTTTTGGTGAGTGCTTTTCTCACAAAAGTTAGTACTCTTATGAAGTCCATATGTAGTTCTTTGTATATCTCCTTGTTTGGATTGAATGTGTAGCTGTCGTCTTCATAGACCTCTATTGCTTCTGTGATATTTGTAATGTGAGTTTCTTAGTGTTTACCTACCTTTCCCCTGACTATATGCTCTACATGTCTCTGAGGAACATTAGAGAGTTCATATTATTTTGCTTGATATTAAAGAGCTACTTCTTGTCTTCTAGGTTCTTTAAGAAGATAAGATACTTTTTTAGTTGTTATTGGGAGTATTAACCAAATTATTATTCATATCTTTGAAGCTCCTCTTCATTTAGTAGCATGGATAATTTTGGCTTCTCCTAAAAGGAAAGGATTTTTTCAAGAGATGGTCCTTAGGGGACAAATTGAGGTTGTCTGGGCACTGATGTTCTTGGAGGTTGTTCCTCCTCCTTCTTTTCTTCTTCTTATTCTGTCATAATATTGTCTGGTTTTTGTATTATCTATTATGTTTAGACTTGGATCTCAGCCTAGGTCTCAGTTCTATTTAGGCTTGTTGGGCTTGCCTTGTTAATTGAGTCTACTTGATTTTATAGCTTAGTTTAAACTTTAGATATTTATTAGTCAAGTTATGATGTCTGTCATATCATCTTACTCTATTAATTAGCATTAGGTAGCGTTACGTCATTGGTCAGATTCTGTTGTAGTGTATTGGTCAGAAAATTTTCTGTTCTGGATGGTACCGATCTGTGACGTATTTGCTCTCTTTGGGTATTGTATAGAAAGGGTTCGTTCTCTATTGAGTAGTAACTTTCCTCAGTTTCTGAACATGTCCAATCTGAGAGGGTTGCCTCATTTTAAAGAGCTAACCTGTGTGCTTCCTTTGAGATTTTGGCTACCAATAGTAGTAATTGAACTGTAATCTCATTTTTATGTTTCCATGTAGTAAGGAAGTTAATTATGTGCCCAGTTGCTACTTGTTTTGTTAAGTTTTCATTACTTAGGAAAACTTGAAATGTTTTGAAGCTCAATAGTAAGTACCTTGTCCTTAGAATGAAAGATCTTTCTCCTCGTACCGAGTCCCGAGTTTTATAATTTTCTATAGATGAGTTAGTTGTCTCTGAGAGAGATTAATATCATTGCCTGTGTTTGGTACAGCTTCGATAGTGGGTAGCTAAGATTATGCAAGTCAGATTTCATCATTTGAACAAGATTGGGTGGGAACTATTTAGTACGTAATTTTTAGTTCCGTTCTAATTCTTTTTATTTTAATAATTGCCATAGTAATATAGAAGTATATGATTAGAAAGTCAAGGTATAAACAATGGCAATTCTTGGAGGTATTAGCGAGGATGGCGGTTTAGAAACCTATGTTATTCATCCTAGCTCTATTAAGACAGAGCAGTATATTAAGTTCTTAGAGCAGCTGAGAGAGAAGTATCCTGAATAAGAGATTATACTGTTTGTTGATAATGTTTCAGTTCATAAGACAAAAGAAACAAGGAAGAGTTATGAACAACTTAGAATAACGCCAGTGTTCAACGTACCTTACAGTCCATAGTTTAATGGAATTGAATTCTACTGGGGTATACTAAAAGGTCATTAAAAGAAACTGCTGCTATATCACCTGATGCATGACCTACCTGTTGATACAGTCGATTTTATAAAAAATTCAGCTAAGAGAATTGATAATTAGTTGGCATAAAAGTTTGCTAAAGAAGAGAGAGTGAATGTATATAAATAAGTTTTGTAGTTAAGTTAATGAATATATAAGTTACATTTGAAATTCTTTAGAGGGAGCTGGCTTCTCTTTCTTTTCTTCTACTTCTTGCTTCCCTCCTCCTAAGTTTATTCTCTTGCTGCCAGCTCCAGCATCTATGTTCATTGACTCTGGCGACTAAATATTTGAATAGAGTCTCTTGCTAACTTCATACTTTGTCTGCGACTTTCGCTATCTTTGAAGCTTGCTCTATTCCTTCATCAAGAAGATGCCAGTACCAGATTTTTCTAAAAGGTTAAGCTACAAATCTTGCTTGAAATATTAGGGTGCTTCTGCAATTCTGATAGTCAGCTCTCACTTATCTTGATCCCTTGTTTGTCCTTATCTTCTGAAGAGATGCTGTACCTTTTCTTATGAGATTCTTGAATAATTTCTTCAAGTAATCACCTTAATTTGTTGCAAGTATGCCAAAGAAATAGTTTCTTTCAGGCAGTTTATTTGATAACTGCTTCTTAGTAGGCAGGTACAGCGAAACCTCTGGGTCGTTCATAGCATCATCATATAGGTTAATCACTAAGATTTCTGGATAGTTTTGGATCTCTGCAAGCTTTACATTTTAAGTTTTCAATGCTTTCTTCTCTTCGCAGAGTATTGCTCTAAGAAATGAAATTTTGGTACCTTCCATCGTTGACAAGAACAAACCAACTATATATTCAAAATGAGTTTCTATAAATTCATTACCTTGATGCACCAGGTAGCGGTGCAAATCCTCCTTGCTTCTAAATCATTGAATCAATTCTTGTGCTTGCACTCTTTTCATTGCATCATTCATTGACTCTATCTTGTTTACAGATCTTAGAAATGATATTCAAATTAAGTTTATTGATTTCAATTATATACCTCTGAAAAACTTACTATTAAATATGGGCATCCTATAGGAGGTCAACCTCGAAGTAGGATATGGAGAAGGTTTTGAGAACTGGTTTCAAACTTGAGAGATAGATATCAATTTCTTCTGTTATAGTTCCATATTTTTAAATTTAAATTGGTACGTACTTAATTAGGAGCAGCTCCTAAAATGCTAGTACTTAATTAGGAGCATTATTAAAGCTAGGACTTAATTAGGAGCACCCTAATTTTAATCATAAAATCACAAAAATACCTCCTAAAGCAGTACGTACTTTATTAGGTGCACCTCCTAAATCGGTACATACTATAATCAACTTATGAATGAAAGTTAAAATGGTTACTTCCTCACCCATATATAGAGCTGGATCGTCTCTTAACACTCATAATTCTTCTCTAATACTCTAAGAACTTCCCTTGAAACTTGTAGGCTTGCAAAGCTCTCATATAAGCTCTCAGTTATAGAGGCAGTTTTATAATTTTAAATTCAAATTTAAATATGAGCACTAACATTTTAAGAAAAAACAGCAGCACTTCCATCAAACTAAACGAGACTTACCTTTGGCAGCAATAAAAAGTGTGATAGCTGTGAAATGAACTCTCATAAAGAACTACCAGAGCTATCACTTGAGGTCTCTGTTATTAAAATAGAAATTAATAATAGAAAATAAAATGGCAAATAAGTGTGTGGGAGACAGAGAGGAGGAGAAAGGTATTAATGATATTCCTATACAAACTGAAGAAATAGAAGTATACTTTTGTGAAGGTGAGAGAGACTTCGCTCATTAATCTAGTTGGTATAGGCATATGAAAGAGCATAGAGAAGCCAAGCCAACTGTTTACTTAAAGCACGATAAAATTGACGGAAAGTATGATTGCTTCGAGTGCCATAAGCAGTATGCGCATACAAGAGATTTAAGGAAGCATCTATTAAAAGCTCACAAGAAAGATTTAGAGATTGAAAAGCGTGAAGATAAATTGAAGCTACTAAACAAAAGAAAAGCAAAAGAATCTTCGAAAGTGGTAGAGCTCGAACAAGCTAGTGAATCAGAATATGTGATAAATCACGCAACCTACAAGCATCCAAAATCACAAAGATCATGATTAAAATTTAATATAAAAAGATTCCTGTTCTTGCCTAAATTGACCTAGATACTTTTCTTTAAAGCTACCTAATATTAGAAGACTCCTTTGATAAGAAAGTTATCAATGATCATCAATACGCATACAAGGTGTATCCCTTCAACTATCTCTTAAGTGATGATAAATATTAGATGGAGTTTAAAAATGAGTATCAAGTACTCACTCAAGCATAGTTTAAAAAGTGTAGTTACTTAATCAAGCTAGATGCTGTTCTCCTTGCCAAGGATCATGTTGCTTTCAGACTTCCACTCTATGAAATGAATCTAAGAGATTTCATAACAGATCAAAGGAATCATAAGTAGCGCTTTGATAAATAGCAATTCAGACCGTATAAGGTATTAAAGAGCTTCACAAATTAGGGTTTGTTCACAGAGATTTGAAGCCAAAAAATATAATGATAAACTTTTCACTAGTAAGAGTAGCAATATTCGATGTCAACAGAGCCTTAAGAGTGGAAGTATCAAGGCTTGAAACTGTAATGGGAACTCAAGGTACTATCCTGAAAGAGAAGACTGGAGAGATAGTGACTTTTAGTGGGATGTGAGGGCAATGGCATCAATAATAATAAACTGCGATATGCCTCGCAACGATTACTATTCTACAAGTTTCGAAAAAGATGCTAAGCAAAGAATAAAGTAATTTATAGACAAAACCAGAGTCTCACAATCAATAAAACAAATGGCAGACTCAATATTAAGCGAGTATAATTAAAATGGAAAAACAGATAAAAATTAATGAAAAAAGAAATCAAATATAATTATGTTCAAACCAATATATATTTGTTAAGATTAAACAGTCTCTAATTTGAAAATTAAGTTTAACTACATGTTTATTTAACTTTAATTTATTAATCAAATATGGAATTATTTAATTTTTGTTTTTTTCAACTTTTCCATTTCATTTCAATTTTAGGGCATCTCTCTACACTCTTTGGGTATCACTTTCATTGCAACTTTTTCTTGAGTGTTTTTTGTCAAAAAAATTTAGATATCTTCAGGGTATCTTCCTTGAGCTATCTTCAGGATATCTTACTTAAAAAAAAATAAAAAAAATAGATTTTACAGTAGTAATAGTAGTAACAGCAACAATAACAACAATAATAACAGTAATGATAGTAATAGCAATAAAATCAACATTAATTATTGAGCTGGGATTTTTCCCAAAAAATCCAATTTTATAAAATTTCTCAGTTTTTAGAGCTTTTGTTGAAGATGATGAAAATAGTGAAGATGACTAAAAAAAGTAATAATCTGTGATTCGAAAATTTTTGAAATTCTTTGGAATTTCAGCAGCTCAATAATTATTGTTGATTTTATTGCTATTACTATTATTGCTGTTATTATTGTTGTTATTGTTGCTGTTACTACTATTACTACTGTAAAATCTATTTTTTTTATTTTTTTTTAAGTAAGATATCCTGAAGATAGCTCAAGGAAGATACCCTGAAGATATCTAAATTTTTTTGACAAAAAACACTCAAGAAAAAGTTGCAATGAAAGTGATACCCAAAGAGTGTAGAGAGATGCCCTAAAATTGAAATGAAATGGAAAAGTTGAAAAAAACAAAAATTAAATAATTCCATATTTGATTAATAAATTAAAGTTAAATAAACATGTAGTTAAACTTAATTCAAATTAGAGACTGTTTAATCTTAACAAATATATATTGGTTTGAACATAATTATATTTGATTTCTTTTTTCATTAATTTTTATCTGTTTCCTCATTTTAATTATACTCGCTTAATATTAATAAAATTAAACTAAAGATCAGATATATCGATAGAGCAGATAGAGTTGTGGTTAAGCAAGATAAACTTTAGACCTCTCACACATGATCCAAAAGTGCATTTTGAGTGATTAAATAAATACATTTATTAAATATTTCACATTAAAACCTATTAATAACCCCAACCCCTAACAAATTCCCTACAAATCATAACACTTATAAACCTCATTAAGGGGTTTTGGGGTTTTGATTGAAGGAGCAAAACAGCATTTTTATGGATTTAGAGAATGTATTATGAAAAATATAAAATTTCCTGTAAATTGTATTTTATATTTTAATCAAACTTAATTAATAGTTTAGTAGATTGGTGCAAAAAACATTTATTCGACAGGTAGAATAGAAATTCGTAGAATCTTCAATGAAGCTGCATCTCTAAGCATAAAATCTCAAAATTATCACAGTTTAAAAGCAATTTTGAAACATTCCACTTCTCGATACTTTAACATACATATTAAATATGAAGATATCCAGGATTTACTTTCTGTGCTTGAATTCGATATCATCACTTTATTAATAAATGAAAAAAACGTATAAAAATCTAAAAATCAGAAATAAATATTAAACATTTTAAAAAAGTTATACTTTGCTTCTTGAGCATAAAATTATGATTCAATATCAATCCAGACAATTTGAAAAGAAAGATAATAATTTTATGAGAAGTGCACTCTAGATTCATATTATATAGAGAAAAACTTTGAGGGATATTACAAATAAATAAGCTAATAAATCTGTATTCATAAAGATTTAAATCCTTAAAACTATGATGATTTAGATTCATTTGAAAAAATCTTTAAAGTTTCAGATATTATTTAACACATTTTGTCAACACTTGCTCACAAAAATACTATTCATATTATTGTTAAAATTGCTTTTATGTTCAATTAAATATCATATTAACTTATTGTAAAAATTATAGAGTACAAATCTTTATTATATGATATTGGTGAAAAATAATCAAATTTTGGAAACCACATCATAAAATTAAAATTAAGGCCAACTAAAAATGTTCATAAATGGAAAAATATAGATTTAATAATTTTCAAATATAAAACAAGATTTACCTTTGTGTTTAGCTAGTTTTTGTTATCTTTTTCAATCAATTTCTTTTGTAACAGAATCAAAAACAAATCCAGCTAATATTTACATGTAAAATTATATATCCAAGTTATATAAGTTGAAAATCATGGAGAGTGTATATTGCCAATATATTCTTATTGACTATTGAATGGCCATGATTTGATTAATTTGCTGCTAATTAATTAAAATTTAATTGGTTTTACTCTACAGTATATGTTTATGATTTAACAATAGCGATAAATTTATAATGACAATAAGAATTCTTCAAGAAGAGCTCGATTTCTAAAGAATAATAAAAGTATGTTGGGATCATAAATTTAAAAATTATCTCACATTAATTGCAAATTCATAGTATCTAACTGATTAAATAAAATCTTGCTTCACCCTTGAATCTATGAGCTATTTTTTACAGATAAGTTAACTAGATTAGTGCTATTATATAGCTGATCATTTCTTAAATTTTCTGAAGGGAAAAGAGAGCCTAATTAATTTAATTGTTTTGATATATATATTTCCCCATTTTCCCCCATTATTAATGAATGATAGACCAACTTTTATAAAGCTTCAAAGATCCTTCTTTCTATGAATTTAAGATTTATCTCTTAAAATTTATATATTAATTCTTTTATTTCTCTTCCACATAATATTTGACAATTTAAAGTACGTAAAAGTGGACGAATTTTTGAATATATTGGAATATAACTTATCTGAAAAAAGAATCACTCAGCTCGTTACTTTAAATCTAAATCCTATTAAAATAGGTATGAGCCTTATTAATTTACATACAAGAATAGTACACAAATTTAAACTTGCATAATTTAGAGTTGATAAGATAAACAGATAAATTGAAGAATTCTGTTAAAAAATCATTAAGGACATTCAAAACTCTGATGAACTAAAATGCTTACTTAAACAAAGAGATTTGTAAGGAAACGACTCTTTATACTATATGTCACTACATAATGTTTACTCAATATTGGACACTAAATCGACTGATAGGATTATTCAAGATTTCTGGAAATCAAATATTGATGTAAATGGAAACTTATTTTCAGCTTCGACGTCATACAGATTACTAGAGGAAATCATTCAAGGGAATCACATTGATTTCAAAAAATTCAATTTTAAGCTTCTAAGCAAAAACCATGAGAGCTTATTAAAATCTCATAACTATTAATATCAAGTTTGGAAAAAGTCAATGTAGGTGAGATACTTTTTTGAGTCAGTAATCTAAACCCCAAATTCCCTAAGTGAGGTTTATAAGTGCTTTGATTTGTAGGGTATAGTTGGAGTCTTATTGGGGTTAGTAGAGAAATTAGGTCAAATTGTAAAATGAGAAATAGAAATTGGCGAAATTTAGGGTCTATTTATGACGAAAAATATTTAGATTTACTGTTGCAGCTTAGGTATGGTACGAGTATTAAAATAGACTTAGTCAAACCAGTCCTGAATTATGCAGCTATAGCAAAGCTACTACAAAAGAGTGCCTCAACTGTTAGGTATCACTGCTTACTAGCTATTTACCATTTTAATTCTGGCTCTTGAAAGCATCCTGCAAGAAAATAAAAGTTCTCTCAAGCTCATATTGACTACCTAAGCGACTCGAGGACTTTGAAGTATTGGGCACACTTTCCATTAGACTAGCGAGCTGTGATGTTTCATCGCAAGTTTTCTGACATACGTATCTCTCCATAGACTATAGCTAATATTTATAGACGAAATGGTATTACTTTCAACACTGTCAACAGAGTGAAGAGAGTGATTGATTTTACAGTGCCATTTTATAGTAATAATTTAAACTATATATATGATTAAATGCAGAGAGCTATTGATAATAACATCAAGTTCATCATGCAGATGAAGCTGTGTTTACGTTCAACACTTTTATTAATAAGTCATGGTACAAGAAGTATGATAACATAGAAGTTTATTACTAAAAGGTGAAGGTAGTCACCCATGCAATTTTAGCTGGTATAAGTGAAGATTCAGGCTTAGAGAGTTATGTGATTCACCCTCGCTCTATTAAGCGAGAGTGGTATAAAGAGTTCCTACATAAGCTCAGAGAGAAGTATAGCAACCAAGAGATCATCCTGTTTGTTGATAACCTTTCAGTTTATAAGACTAAGTAGTCTAAGAAAGCTTATGAACACCTAAAAATAACTCCTGTTTATAACGTTCCTTATAGTCCTTAATTTAATGGAATAGAATTCTACTGGAATTAAATCAAGACTCACTACAAGAAGCTGCTGATGTATCATCTTATGCATGACTTGCCTATCGATACAGTAGACTTGATTCAAAGCAGCTGTAAGAGAGTGAGTGTAGATAAGATAACAATTTGTGCGAGAGAGGGAAGAATGAATGTTTATAAATAAGTTTTAGATTTAAACGAATGAATATATTCACTTATTAAATTGGCCCATAAAGGGGTTTGGCTTCTCTTTCTTCTCCTCTTCTTATGGCTTACTTGGACCCATATTTCTTCTCTTTGTGCCAGCTCCTGCATCTATGTTCATTTCTTCTGGCTTTTAGACATCTTTATAAAGTCTCTTGCTCACTTTATAAATAGTCTATGACTTTCTCTCTCTGTGAACCTTCGCATGCTCTTTCATTAGGAATATACCAGTTCGAGGTTTCCCTACAAAGTTATGAATCAAAGCTTACTAGAGAGGAATGGGTGCTTCTTAAGCTCAGCGAGCCAGGTCTCGGCTTATTAGTATGCCTTGCTTCTTTTAATCTTCAGGAGAAATAGAGTAGCGTTTTTTGTGAGCTTCTTCAATGATCTCTCTGAGATAACTCTCTCTTAAAGTGCCAAGAACTCCAAAGAAAAAGCTCCTATCTGGAAGCTTGTTAGAGAGTTGTTTCTTGGTAGGAAGATAAAGTACCAACTCTTCATCTTTCATCGCATCCTCGTAGAGATTAGTGACTGAAATCTCTGGGTAGTTTGGTATATCTATCAACTTTATTTCACTGTTTTTAAAGGCTTTCTTCTCATCGCAGAGTATAGCTTTTAAGAATGAAATTTTGGTACCTTCCATCGTTGGAAAGAATAAACCAACTATAATATATGATTAAGTATATGTCACATTCTTATCATGCTAAGTGAGGTATCGATAGAGATCTTCCTTGCTTCTAAATCTTGAGATCATTTCTTATGCTTCAACCCTCTTCATTGCAGTACTTATAGATTCCATCCTTGTTCCTTCTCTTCTTATTGAATTTAAAATTATAATACATAGAGTTCTGGATCCTACTGTTAAAAATCTTAGTATTAAATATGGGCATCTTTAGGAGGTCAACCTGGTAAGGATACGTAGAGAAAGCTGGCAGAAGCTGTATCAAACTTCAGAGATGGAGCTCCATTTTTATCAATTTAGTTCCATTAAATTAGTACCGGTACTAAATTCGTTTAAATTTAATTGGTACCAATTTAATAGTACCAATAATTAATTATTACCTAGTTTTAAACTTATGAGGTTTTAATGAAAAGTTCCAAAATGGTTCAAAACCTAATTGGTACCAGCGATTTTATACTTGGTTGGTACCAAAATAGAAATTATTAAGTATGAAATTAGAAAAATTATATTTATAAACTAAGCATAAATGTGATATCTAACACCTTAAATTCAACTATAATTGTTGTCGTATCACTCCTATAAAAAGTGACTATAACCAGAAAAGTTATTAGAGCTTAATAATAGAAATTTAAATTTGAATTTAAACATGGCGGCTAACTTAAATCGAAAAGCAGTTTCTCTTAGCAGTGGAATAATCATAGCTAAACTTTGGCTCCTCCAAGAAATCAGAAGTAATTTATATTGAGAAAGAGGTTGAGCTAAGAGCTCTAGAGTTTGAAGCTGAGGTCTTTAAAATTAAGTTTAAAACAAGAAGTAGAGTGCAGAGATAGGCGTTTAAACATAAGGTGAATTAGTTGAGTAAGATAAAGAACAGCAACGAATAGAAAAAATTAAAACATTTTAATGTGAAGACTGCCAAAATTTCTTCTCAACTGAGTCCTAGCTTGAAGAGGCACATCAAAGAGGTACACTCTGGTAGAGCTAAGATCTACTTTAAGCATGATAAAATAGATAGTAGATATTAGTGCAAAACATGCATGAAGTCTTATTCTCACTCAGCCAAAGTAAAGAGGCATATGCAGAAGCATCATTTAAGCGAATTCCTGATTAAAGATGAGGAAACTTAAAATCTTGTACCTGTTAAAAGAAAAAATAACTCTCTTGAGTCATAAATACACTAATAGGAAAGGCTCAAGAGGCAGAAGCGTTTTTAATCAATGAATCAGCCAGCAAATGGTACTCTTATAGCATGTCTTTAAGAGAGAGCTATGTATATACCTGCATTTAATGCAATTGATATTAAAAGCTGATTTAAAAATTACTTCCATTTTGACCTGTCAAACAAGGCTAAGCTTATAGTGGTTGATGAGTATGCTTAAATAGTATATCCTTTAAAATATCTCATTAAAAACGAGCAGTATCTAAATGAATTTGCAAATGAACACATAATACTGAGAGAGGCTTAGAAAAAAAAGTTTAAGAACTAATTTAGACTTGATGGAGTTAATCTTGGGCATGGATTTGTTGCATTAAGACTGAAAAAGTTTAGAATGACTTTGAGAAATTATCTCTATCAAAATAGATACCCAGATTATTTAAATGAGATACTTTCAGAAATGATTAAGGGTATATAAGAGCGACATGAACTTGGGTATATACATAAAGATTTGAAGCCTGAAAAATTTATTTTAAATCTCTGACCATTAGAAGTAGTAGTCATTGATTTCAATAAAGCGATAAGATAAGAAGTAATAACTTTGGCCAGGATACTTTCTAATCAGGGAGAAGTGGACTAATGGCTCTGTTTAATGGGATGTTTGGGCAGTTGCTGCCATAATCTTAGAGTGCGATATGGAAAGTATGTCTTACTTTTGAACAAAGCACGAAAAATAATCAATAAATTTGGCTTCTAAACATAAATAACAGGAAGATGTCTGTAATGAAGTTAAAAGGCTTGTAGAGATGATAATCGTTAGAGCTCCAGCTTATCCAAGTTAATCTTTAGAAGACATACTTGAGCCACTCCAGAGAGCTAGATTCAAGAGGTACAACAAAGATAAGCAAATAAAATTTGTTTGAATTAAGTAAACTAATAATCATTAAATATTCATTAAATTCACAAAAAACTGCGTTTTCTCTACTAACCCCAACAAGAATCCAACTATACCCTTCAAATCAAAGCACTTATAAACCTCACTAAAGGGTTTTGGTGTTTTGAATGTTCCTTGGAATAGCAGTCAAACGCCAAAACCAATCCAGATGTTTAATAAAAGTTATGATTGTTAAGGAAATTTTTGTGATTAGAGCTAATTTTAGATTTAAAGCATTTTTTGAATATTATTTATTAATATAAAAAAGGTCATTTTACTTGCGTGCAGAGGAGCAACATCAAGTAAGTTACGTACATAATTAAGATTATCATTAGATTAATAGCTAAAAAAATATAATCAGCAAAAAATGCTATTAATAGAATTTAAAATAATATCATTTTAATTAATAAAACAATACAATTTCAGAGAAGAATTAAGAAAATATAGTTGAGAAATTTTCATTTAATCCGAAAATTAAAAAAATAGCAACCAAAAATATAAAAACCATTAACATTTTCATATAGAATAAATATTAAGATAATATATCCGAAAATACAAACTTAATAAGGTAATTAAATTAAAAACTATATAATTAAAAAAATTTAATCGAGTAAAATGACAAATATTAAATGAATTAAGAACTTACCAAAAATACCCATCATTACCAATATTATTAAAAATACTTAAAAACTTTCTTAAGGAGTTTTAAGGTTTTGAGTGTTCTTTTAGATCTACATAAACGAATTTAATACATTATTACATACTGTTTCATCATCAATGGATGCAATGGATAATGATCCTACTCTATCATATGAATAAAGATTGGAAATCGCTACTGAATGGAGAGATCATTTAGAAACAGCAGGTTTAAGTAAATCTATTTCTATATTATTATTGAAATATATTTAAAATGGGAAATTGTGAAAATAAAATAAAAATTAAATTAAATATGGAATTTTAGTATTTTTTTGTTTTTATATTAGTGTTTTAACTGCTATCGATTTGAATTTTTTAAAAGCCAATAATTTGACTCATCGATAGATCAAATTAAATTTATCATATCTTAACTGTAGACCCATTAAATTCAACTTTTAAATTTTTTAAGTCCTGATAAATTAATATCTCTCTATAAAAATTAGCTATCAAAAGATTTTAAAAGTAAAAGATGTAGAGAATTATTTAACGACTAACTTTCATTATTATGGTCTTCACAAATCATTTTCCCCCATCGAGATAAATCGATTTTAAGAATTTCCCTTCTTCAAACTTCTTCCCAATTCATCTCATCAACCAAAATACTTGAGGGCGTGGTCTAAATAAGTTTTTTGTGTATTTAATTAAGATCTATAATTTATCTTCTTTGAGTCTTTCATCAGGAAATTCAGCCGAATTATTATCCTCAAAATACTGAAATCTGTATGAATTTTTTCTGAGTTTCACTAAAATCGAAATATCTCCTTGAGTGATTTTTTTCATGAATTTTGAGTAGGATGGAACATATAGCTTATGTTTTTATCTACATTATTCCTTCTAGAGTCAAGTCATGAAAAAAATCGCTGCCTGAGATAATTTCATTTCTTTTCAGGTACTCGTTCAAATTTTGATAGTTGTTAACAAATATCGCCTCTAAGTCAAATTGACAGAATTCCGGACGCATTTCCAAAATGGACACAAACTCCAGACACAATTCCAAATGCAGAATTGATCACATCAATTATATATCACTTTGAACAAATTTATACTCCCTTTTCCAATCACAGTACAACTTTTTTATTATGAGGGGGTCCGAAAAAGAGGATTTCAGGGTTTTCTCTCTTGGGTGAAGAGATATTGAAAAATTTAGAATTATGTTTTGATAGACAATTCATAAGCTAAGTATAATAATTATATGATAATTTATAGACTTTAGGTTAGAGAGTTATTGAAGTCAAAAGTCAAAGCAGCGATTTTTGAATTTTCCCTCAATAACTTCCTTCAGTGTAAGATTCATGGAAGATGAGTAGGATAGAAGTTGTAATCCATACCATAATCTATCGAATAATGCATATTTTCCAAAACAAATTCCTTTAGGATACAGAGATAATTGAAAATATGGTAAAAAATTTCCGAAAATATTTATAAATATTGAAATCTATTTTTCTCGCAAGGCAAATTAGATGGTGAAAAACTCAAATAAAATCTTAAGCAGATTATATCATGTAGAACATTTCTACTCCTATAGTCAAATCAGTAGCTAATTACATAAGAGAGAAAAATCAAAAATAAATCTAAAATACAAAATAAAGTGTGAAAACTTAAATGTAACAAACAACACTCATATAAATTCTAGAGGCAACGAATTTAAGATTTTTATGAAGAGCATATTATGATCTATCATTTATCATCAATAAATTTTTCAATATCAATTCACTGAGCAGAGAAAACCCCATCTAATTTGCCTTGCGAGAAAAATAGATTTCAATATTTATAAATATTTTCGGAAATTTTTTACCATATTTTCAATTATCTCTGTATCCTAAAGGAATTTGTTTGGAAAATATGCATTATTCGATAGATTATGGTATGGATTACAACTTCTATCCTACTCATCTTCCATGAATCTTACACTGAAGGAAGTTATTGAGGGAAAATTCAAAAATCGCTGCTTTGACTTTTGACTTCAATAACTCTCTAACCTAAAGTCTATAAATTATCATATAATTATTATACTTAGCTTATGAATTGTCTATCAAAACATAATTCTAAATTTTTCAATATCTCTTCACCCAAGAGAGAAAACCCTGAAATCCTCTTTTTCGGACCCCCTCATAATAAAAAAGTTGTACTGTGATTGGAAAAGGGAGTATAAATTTGTTCAAAGTGATATATAATTGATGTGATCAATTCTGCATTTGGAATTGTGTCTGGAGTTTGTGTCCATTTTGGAAATGCGTCCGGAATTCTGTCAATTTGACTTAGAGGCGATATTTGTTAACAACTATCAAAATTTGAACGAGTACCTGAAAAGAAATGAAATTATCTCAGGCAGCGATTTTTTTCATGACTTGACTCTAGAAGAATAATGTAGATCAAAACATAAGCTACATGTTCCATCCTACTCAAAATTCATGAAAAAAATCACTCAAGGAGATATTTTGATTTTAGTGAAACTCAGAAAAAATTCATTCAGATTTCAGTATTTTGAGGATAAATATCTGATGAAACACTCAAAGAAGATATAATTTAGATCTTAATTAAATACACAAACAACTTATTTAGACCACGCCCTCAAGTATTTTGGTTGATGAAATAAATTGGGGAGAAGTTTGAAGAAGGGAAATTCTTAAAATCGATTTATCTCGATAGGGGAAAATAATTTGTGAAGACCATAAGAATGAAAGTTAGTCGTTAAATAATTCCTACATCTTTTACTTTTAAAATCTTTTGATAGCTAATTTTTATAGAGAGATATTAATTTATCAGGACTTAAAAAATTTAAAAGTTGAATTTAATGGGTCTACAGTTAAGATATGATAAATTTAATTTGATCTATCGATGAGTCAAATTATTGGCTTTTAAAAAATTCAAATCGATAGCAGTTAAAACACTAATATAAAAACAAAAAAATACTAAAATTCCATATTTAATTTAATTTTTATTTTATTTTCACAATTTCCCATTTTAAATATATTTCAATAATTATTAATATTTATTTTTTAATTAATAGATTGTTTATTACAACAGCTATGTATGTGTCCTGTATGATGTTTTCTTTCCCTGTGAGATAAATATAAACTAAGTTGTTTTCAATGTTTTTGAAAAGAAAGGATAATTTTTTTTTCTCTATTTAATAAGTACAATATGTTCAAAGCAAGCTCAATAGTAGAAATAGGATTTTCAATTTGTATTATAGTTTGGATATCAAAGTTTGTTAGTGCAGATTAACCAACCGGAGAGCCTGGAGAATTTGATAAAAACTTTAATAAATTACAAGTGTTCGTTCACAACGCTGTTGAAGAAGTTTCAGAAAACATTTTCAGATTTGATATTCTGCTTGCTGTTCTTACTTCATTTTTGTGGATGAAAGTTATGCTTCTTCTTAAGCTAACTAGATCATTTGGTCCTATATTGAAAATTATAGAGCATATGGTTCATGATTTCATGTATTTCTGCATTATTTGGGGTATTAACTTGATATTCTTCACTTTTCTTGGAATCCCCCAAAACCCCCGAAAACCTATGATTATCATATTGTAATTTATAACAGGAATCTAAATAATGAATCATTAATACTAATTTTAATAATTATATTTTGCTTAAATTATCCAGGCATATCAAATTAATAAAATGGTAAGTGCAATCCTTAAAATTTTGTGGGTAAAAATGAATTTCTTTTTAGGAAATCCTACTGAATTCAGTGCAAAAGCACGCTTAAAAGAGTACTAACAAAAATTCTAATAGACTTCCTGAGACTACCTTGCATTTCATCCACACTGATCACTCTAATAACAACAGCGGTTTCCCTGATAAGCCCCTAAAAATCCAAGACTTAATTGATTAAATTTATGAGGAGGACTAAAAGAAACTGTCACATGATTTGCATCTTATCGACGAAGATATCAATCAATGGGTGAGTAGAAAGGAAGAACCAGCTGGAGATTTGGATGTTGTAATTAACAACAGAATCTTCAAAAACGAGCATTTCAGAGCAAACAGAAACAAAATGAAAGGGGACAACACTATGCCTCCTTCTTTCGATTAAAACTACAAAAATCTTGTCAATTTTTGCCAAAAACATAATATTGAGGGTATGTTCGACGGAAGTAAGTAACTCTCAGAGAGGCAAATATTCTAAACTTACTGCAACAACGTTAAGGGAGCATTTCTGTCATATAAGGAGGGAGGGAATATTGGACGTACCCTTATTAAAACGAAGTTTAAGTAGAAACCTGTAACGTAAAGTGATATTGACAATTAAAAAGTCAGGGAGTATGAAGAGAACTACATTGCAAAGAAGTTGGAAATATCAGTATATTTATACTTAAACACATATTATAGTTGGAAAATAATAGCATTAACGGGTTGACCAAGAACCCAAAATTCGTAAAATTAATCCAAACAATACAAAGATAAAAACAAAACAATAAAAATGAAAAAGATTCATAGTAATAACAATTAAAAAGCCTATAATAAAAAAGAGTGAATCTAAATCAGACTTAAGTTGTTAGTTAAAATGATAAGATCCAAAAAGTTAACAATTTAAAAATGGAAAAACATAGAAATTTAAATTTCTCATAAGATTTGGGATAATTGCTTAATGATTAAGATAAGTCAGATATTTAACAAAATTCCGACATGATGGCTTTTATTGAAGAATCAAAGGAAAACATAATTGAGAATAATTTATCAGATAATAATCCTATGAAATTAAATGATAAAGTGATTAAATCTTAATAAAAACTGAAAAATATGAGAGTAAAAAATCCAGAAATTTTCAATGATGACCATTTAACTTTAAATTGGATGTAGAGTCAAAACTTTTAACAAAATCTTTTGATTTTCAAACTCAAAAAGCTTAAATTCTACATCCAATTTAAAGTTAAAGAGAACAATTAAAAGATTAGACTAATTAGAGGTTGCAGCTTTATAAAAGTATGAATTAATCTGCAATTAATAGTAGCCCACTGAATGGCAATAGTTCATATAACAACTTAAGCCAAATATTGAAATAGTATGCTAGTGGATTTATTAACACGCCAACGGACTACAAGAAAATTGTCAGTGCTGCTTGGAAAGATAAAATCCCAAGTAATTCTAATAATTCCACAATTCATTTAGATAATTTAAAGTAATAGAATTAGTCATATAAGCAAGGGGATATAATTGTAAGTGGTGGACACTTACCTAAAATTAGAACAAACAGCATTCAACCCTTAAATGATAGCTTTGTTAAGAAATTTCAATCTGCTAATAAGAGTAACGGGTATAGAAGCAGACAGCCAATTAATAACGATAGTTCTATTTAGATAAATAATGATTAACTGGATAGTTTCATGAAAAGCAACATTTCTTTGGACATATAGTACTTGTCAGCACTACCTTCTCAGAGATAGAAATCAAATATTACTACCACTCAGAATAGAAATAACCAAGCTTATAAGAGTTTTGATTTAACTCACACTCAACGAGGACTATCTCCATTAAAATCTGGAAACCCCTCCGAAAGTCATTAAAATTAATCTCATTAACCACTAAGGTATATTACTGAGTTGAATGAATCATAAAATAAACAATCAATTTACCATGCAACACATAATAAAACACAATTCTCAAAGCATTTCTCACCTTAGAAACATAATCTAGACAGAGTGATGATGGGATGCAGAGAATATATTCATAATTTCATGTCCCATTCAGATAGATCATATGTTAAAACTCAAATTGATAATGAAATTTTGAGATAAAAAATTCGACAGTAAAAAGCTATTGAGCTTGCCAACAATTTAAAAGAGTTATTTTATATATAATATGTTAATAATTTTCAGTATCTTAGTGATTACAATGCTCCACTGATTAAAGCACTTCATGAAGAGAGAAAGATTGAAATTAAAGATGAGTGTGACACTCAAAGAAGAGTCATCGAGGGATTTTAACATAGAAAAATCAATTAGTAATATTTTCAAATGCTTGAGAAAAATAGGAAAAAAGCTAATAAAAGCATATAAAAATATTGATAAATTAAAATGTATTAAATGTTCAAAATAAATATTACTCCTT
>ARYC01013968.1:0-11213 GCA_000711775.1 Oxytricha trifallax
ATATAAATAAAAATAAGAAAATATTACTAAAATATTATTTAAATATTATAAAAATTATATTAGTATTTTTTTAGAATCTTTACTCATTGATAAATATAAATTTTATTATTAACTAAAATTTTTTAATAACTCTTTCCTTAGTTTATCATCTATTTTTTATACTTTTCCCTAAAATGCTCCATAAATATCTCAGAAATCTTATAAGATATAATAACTATTATATATATTTAAATGTTATCAAATATTACTAGAAAATTTCCCCATTTTTTATCTAATCATCCTTATTAAATCCTATATTTTAAATTTTATTTATAGATTTTTAATTTTAATTAAAACCAAGCCTTATTATATAATTGTATATATATTTTATAATTTTATGAATGCATGCTTTATTTCTGAGACTTAATAACCGACATTAAATTAATCTTATATTTTTTCAAACTATACCCTCTTTATCAAATAAAAATTATATATTTTTATATAAATACATTATTTTCTTTAATTTATAAAAGATTTACTTAATTAATACTTTTTATATTTAAAGTTACCTTCAAAATAGCTTACATGTATCAAACTGTTGAATTTAAACTGCTTTTTTTAATCCAATAGAATTATAATTATTGATGAATAGTTACTATTAAGCTAATTTCGCACATAATCCTTTAAAATAAATAACTTAGACTAAAATGAATTTAGGATTTGGTACAACGTAATATTAATATTAAAATCATAAAATACTGTCATTTAGCATATATGCAAGAAAAAAAAACCTAGATTGATAATACCTTGAAAATATACTTGTCATAATTTATTTATATTGTTTTAATTTATTTCATAAAATAGAGATAAGGCTAATTATTTAATAATTATTAGAACATTTAGTATTTTATATAAACATAAATTAATTCTATTTACATATTTATAAATAAATAAAATTATAAGTGAAACTAAAAACTTCAATTTATTGATAAAAAATACAGTATTTTAAACAAATTATAAGAGAATAAATTATTCTTTATTTTTTCAATTTAAAAATAATAAATTTAATGTAGAAACTTTTTATAATTTAATTCTTAGTATGGGGCGATTATTCAAATTAAAAAAAATATTAACTTAAAAATTATTTAGTTAGTTAGTTTTTAGCATAGAAATTAAATCTGGAGATACGAAATCAATCCATTAGAATAATTCAAATATATTTAAAGTTTAGGAACTATGTTTCAACAGTTTGTCAGCATGGATGTTGGTGTCCACATCAAACCCCATGCCGTCGTGAGTGAAAACTCCCCTTTCTATTTTGTATTTTTCCTTATCTTACTGAGTGTTTTCTTCTTTTTAGGTGAGTTGTGCCATTGAAAATCCCATTCAGTTCTTTGTTTGAACAACTTAAAAAGTTAATAGGTTGAAGTATAGGATTTGTGACGAAAAGTCAGAAATGAGTTAACAATACAAGTCTCCTGCCGATCAACAGATAGCTCCTCGTTCCATGTAAAAGGATGATGAATATGTTGAATAAATGATAAGACAGCAATTAACTGATATTATTTAAAGATAGAAGATTATTTACTGTGATAAAACAGAACTCTTATAATCCTAGCTTACTTAAAACGAAGCTAACCTATTAGCCAGGTCACTTGATGAAATCTAGATGCTTCCCTATCCTTCAATCGGTTTGTTGAAATCATGGAAAAAAAATTAATCATTACAACAGATTAATAATAACCAAATGAGAAAACAACTTCTCTTCCTTCCTATAAGCCAAACTAATTTCTAATCAAGCTCCATTTTAACAAGCTAAGACTTAAAATCTTTTCTTCTAAAATTACATATAGAAATTTAATCGACCATAAACTAGCTCTAAACTACCTATTTATTAACTAAATAGGTAAGGCTAATAAACAGGGTCCAAAATCATACCTAATTGCCAACTTATTTACAGACTCAAAATTTCTAACTCTTTAATAGTTCGAATACAGTATGGCAACATATGACATATGGAAAAACCTATTAACAAAATTATTTTATAAAAACCATGACGTGTGTAAAATTTATATTCAATTATGTTAGGTTCATACTTTGTATAATATTAAGTAAAATAATCTAGAGTAATATATTATTAATATAATAATTTTTAATATAATTAGCTTTATTTTTCAACCGTCGGCAGTTTTTGATAAGTGACGAAGGTTGTTGCGTTTTTTATAATTATTCAGTTTATTTAATATATTAAGCGAGTATAATTAAAATGTGGAGACTGTTAAAAATAAATCAAAAAAAGAGATCAAATAGAATTATGTTCATATCAATACACTGTATTTTAATCAAACAGTCACTAATTTGAATTAAGTTTGAATATAAGCTTATATATCTTTAATTAATTAATCAACTATCTAAAAATGGGATTTTTGGTATTTTTCAACTTTTCTGATTCATTTCTTTTTTAGGGCAGGGAACTAGTTGATGCTGTAGCTGATCTTTAAATTTTTCATAAATTTTTCATTGATATCTTCATCATATCTTCAGGATATCTTCCTCAAAAAATAAAAAGTGTGGAGAGTGTGGAGTTTAACAATAATAATAGTAGCAATAACAGCAACAATAGTAGCAATAATACTAATAAAATCAATATCAAGCATTGTTAAAGTCTGTTTTAAATTCTAATGGAATTTAAAAATATTAAAAATCAGAGATTTTTTTCATATTCATAATCATCATCTTGATAGTCATTTTCAACACTAAGTATTTAGACATCAATTTTCTTAAAATTTGGATTTTTTGGTAAAAATCCTGAGATTTAACAATGCTTGATATTGATTTTATTAGTATTATTGCTACTATTGTTGCTGTTATTGCTACTATTATTATTGTTAAACTCCACACTCTCCACACTTTTTATTTTTTGAGGAAGATATCCTGAAGATATGATGAAGATATCAATGAAAAATTTATGAAAAATTTAAAGATCAGCTACAGCATCAACTAGTTCCCTGCCCTAAAAAAGAAATGAATCAGAAAAGTTGAAAAATACCAAAAATCCCATTTTTAGATAGTTGATTAATTAATTAAAGATATATAAGCTTATATTCAAACTTAATTCAAATTAGTGACTGTTTGATTAAAATACATGTGTATTGATATGAACATAATTCTATTTGATCTCTTTTTTTGATTTATTTTTAACAGTCTCCACATTTTAATTATACTCGCTTAATAATGATACATTAAATGTAATAGCATTTTTATCAGAATTATGAAGATTAAGGATTCAATTATCCTAATAAATTTCTTTAATCTTTTAGGATCTATAACAATCTTTACAGATTATGTATATAAATATGAATTCAATATTAAAGAATAATATTCCAGGCAATTATTATTAATAGCTAAATTTATATAACTTAAACTATTCTTTCAAGATTAATATAATTCCTTAAGGATTAGTAAAAACTATAAGGGATTTTGAATCCTGAACTTAGTTAACTATGATTGTGATTTTGGAATAGTTTAATTATTAAGTCATAAAATTTTTTACAAAATTTAAATTTTAGCATCAACCGTCGGCACTTTTATAAAACTGCCTACGGTTGAGAAAATGATTAAATAAAGTAAGTTAAATAAGCAATGTGCTTAAGAGAATGAAGAGTGTATTATTAGAGTTTAAATTATATCATCATTAATTCAAAATTATAATAATTTTTACAATCGTCTTGGTCTTAATAAATTCTCCGCGTTGGAATGATTATTTCAAGTAAAACTACAACATCTTTTAGTTGATAAATTCTCACCCAATACCCGAACAACAAAACCCCATTTCCTAGGTTTCAATGTTTTATCTGAATTTTGCTACCAATAGGAAAAACTCATTTAAGGAAGGGATGGCGCATTTCCTGTACTAAATAAGAAATTAGGGACTTACCTCCTTCGACTTTTTTGTGCAAACTTTTTCAGAAAGATAGTCAAGCTCAGTTCCATTCTACTCTCAATAGAATAAAGACATACCACTCTAACCTAGTATTAAACATCTTCAGTCACAGAATGAACTTATCAATGATAAAAAAGAAGATATTATTTTGAAAAATGAAGTGCTGTGAACCTGGCAAAATTTTCAAGTTAATTAGTTACAACACACATCTTAAATGAGAATAAAGTCGACAATATGGGCAAAACCACATCAGAAATTGAAAATAAGAAAGAAATCTTATAATGTATAATCCAGAAATAAATTAATAACAAATACATACCTCATACCTCATTCTGACTCCCAATTTCGAAACTAGAAAATTCCAAGAAAATCTGGAGTACTAAAAATGCTTTATCCACTCATTGAATGTGCTACATTTAAATTGTCAAGTCAATCGAATTCTCTTTGAAAACTTTTATCATTCTGAGAATAGTCAACCACTTCATAATACTTTGTCGATAAGAAAGATGATTCGTTTAAAGAATAGTATGTTAGTCATAGTGACAAGAAGATGAGAAAGTGAAGCGCAACAGTAGTCAGAAAATGTCGTATGATAGCACATTATATCAAATGTAATTTATCCTTATATATTATCTTATACGCTTAATCGGGGGTCCCAGGGATCTCATTGTGATAATAATATTATAATTATTAAATTAAAAACGCTTAAATAGAGATTGAAATCTAACTTAAGAATTTAGTGTAAATCAGTTTTCTTTTTTATTTAATAAAAATAGATTAGAGTTGACTCGATGGAATATTTTAAAGATTAAGGATTAGAGCTCTATATTTCATTGAAAATTCCAAGAGTCAGAATAGTAAGTCAAAAGCAGAAATTTTAAAATCATAGTTACAATTCTATGATTATATATTCTTCTATTAAAAGAATTGTAAGTAATATTTCGCATTTAATGGACAAAAAAAACAACAGATATTTTTAAAATAAGATGCTTTTTTTAATTTAAAAATATCTGAATAAAAATAAATTTATTACAGATTTTAATGCATTTATCATAAAAATAATTAGATTCTTATAGAGTTTATAAATAATAAATAAATGCTTTATAATAGAATAAAAAATACTTGTTTTATTTAAAATTACTTAATTTTTCATCATATCAAAATCTCTCAATTACTATATAATCTATACTGCCCTTTTTTCATTAGTATTATTATAATAACATATTATATAGATTTTATAGTTTACATAATAAATAACTATACTTATTAAATTTAATTAATATCTTCAAATGTTCATTAGATATAAATTAATTAATTATTTAATAAAACTCTTACATTTGTTATTTTGGTCCCTAAACTTTAATAAAATTACAATTGGACGCATAATTTTGTTCTCAATCGTCATTCCAAAATATATTTATATTATAGTTATTTTTTGAATAATTTTATGAAAAATGTTTCCTTGTTTTTTATATAAAAATAGACTATTTTAAAAAATACTGATGATTATTAATAGCAATATACAATCTGTTCAATATTTATATGATTATTTTTATTCTTGAATTACAGGCTAAAAGGTCAATTTTATTTATAACAACCAATTTCATAAGCAGGTAGATATTTATCATTTACACTTCTTCATATTTATCAACCCCGAGCCACATTCCATTATCTCTAAGCTACCCACTATGGTTATAGCAGCATTGCAAAGATGCTCATATATTCAAGCAGTCAATTTAAGCATTTGCAAAAGAGTCTTTTACAAATGTGCTGGTGATATTGAAACTAAGAATGAGGTAAGATTCTTAATGCTTTGGATTGAATTATGATATTATGAGTCAATAATTATATTTACAAAGTTTAATAATTTCAGCAGAATGAAAAGTGGGTGACTAATTCTTAGAGATATGTGAAAGAACACCAATACTATTCCAAGTGGGAGATTAGAAACTCAGAGACACTGAATTTAATAAATGGTCTCCAGCTGTTGTAGTTAAAAATGATTTCATGCATTCAATTTATTATTACAATAGATATGAGAATGATGTATAATAAAATGAAAAAAATTGCCTTGCTTAAATCATTTAGATTTGCATGCAAGAAATGCGGATTAATTGACATTGAACCAAATGAAGTGTCAACTTTAAAAAAAAGTAAAGGAAGTTACTTCATCTTACTTTATTTTAAAATTATTTTAAAGCATTTTTTATTATATTGTTAATAAAGGTTTATTATTTTTTTGATTTCAATTGAAGGATAAATTGATCTTGAGCTTCTTTCAGACACTGTATTGACAGCATAGTTCACAACAACATATAAATTCAAAGAAGCAGTGGCTCAGTTAATGTCTCAGCCCATATCAGTAGTTTTCAATATATTAATGTCTTAATCTCACAGTTAATTGCGGAGATTCCCTCTTTATCAATGCCCCATTATTCTCACTAAAAATACTACTGGAGCAATTGCTTTCAAGTTTTGAGTTTATATCAAGAAGTAAACATTGCTTCTATAGGTTACCTTTGAAATGTTTATTTAACTATAGTTTAATATAAATAATAAAGTAAATTTCAAATTGATTTTCTAATTCATGAACGAAATTATTCTCCTCCTGGAGTATTAGAAGTTGAAGCAATATATGAAATTTTAGGTTTAAATCAAATGATATAATTTAAACATTAATATACTAAAGAAGATGAATAGTTGATATGTTATATAATGCATTTAATATTATATTTAATACATTTATTATATTAGTAATTGATTGTCATCATTATAAATAAGAGAAAATATAAATCATTATATCAAAATATTATACAACTCTCTAATGGATCAGATTTAAATGAGCTATAGAAAGATGAATCTTCAGTCTGTTAAAAACCCTGCTTAATCATTTAAATAATCTGATGAATGATAATCATTTTTAGTTCATCCATAAGATCCAAACTTAGAAAAGAGTGAATTTTTATTTATCATTTTGAAATGAGAAGTATATCAGCTGAGTTAAACTTTCCCTGAAATGTATGAATTTTATCTTAAGGTTCCGACAGATTATATTAGAAATATATTTGAAGGGAGAATAGTAGCGCATCAATTCAATTCTCAAGAAGTTAAAGCTAAAGAAATTCAAATTCATGGTGAAAACTGTTCTTAACTTTAAGGATGTAATTCTTAGAAAGCGACTCTAAGATATTTTTACCACATAGTATTGGTTAAATCTATCGACTCCGAAGTACTGAAAAATATATATTTATTTTAAATTAATCGCTTTTTTAAAAATTTTTGCGGTTTTGTAAAGTTAGTAGTTTCTAAATATGCACTTATTATTATAGCAAAGAAGGTGCGCATTAGTTCCAAATTAGTAAATTTAATAATTATAATAATCCTCTTATTCTATTAAATTTAAACAACTTTATACTAAATATAAGAAAAATATGATACATATATTTATTCAAAGAGAGCGGTAAAACTAATTGAATATTAATCCAGTTCATTTCTTGTTTCATTTGATTTGGTTCTCAAGCAAATTTATAAGGACTTTAATTACAGTTTTTCAATTCTTCTTTGCCTTGCTATAAGATTGCTCACAGCTTCTTTTGTCATTATTTTATAAGTACAGAATCTTAACAATAAAATTATAAATGAACAGGTTTTTAACAATATACTAGTATTTAAATTATATGAATTTCGAAAGTACATTGTTATATTTAAAAGTTAAACTTTCTTATTTAATATTAGTTTATCAGTATTCTATTTCATTAACTGGAGGATAAAGAAAAGGATTGTTTTAGTAGATATATATATATATATATATATATATTATAGTATATATATATATATATGCAGGCTTCAACGCAGCTCGGGATCTAAGTAGCAGATCCAATCACAGAGTAATCTTTAGTGATATCAAACTTGGTTTAGTTGGCTTGCCTGATTTTTATTCACAAGCTGATAAGTAATTTTATTTCATCGTAATATGCCATTAAATGAAGATAATGATGTATAGAAAAATTGGTTAGTGAAAGCAAACGCGATACCAATATATGACTTCATTGCTAGAAATTTACAGTGACTTCGAAGGATGAATAGGGACAATACTAATAAGCTGAAATAAATGAAAGTTTAGTTTTCACATCCTTATGGTGCTTATATTTCGCAAAAAAAGACCAATTCAACTTAATATTAAATCTTAACAATATATTGCTTCGTCATAAAAAGCGAGAAATAAAATTAATTCGGTTATTAGATCTTAACAAACTAATTAATATTTCTTAGACTGACTACACGAAATGCTGTCTTATATAAAATTCAAAATTAAATATTCATATATTTCAAGAATAATACATCAAGTATGATAGAAATACTTCATTTTAGATATCTATATTTAATTTCAGTATGCATTTTAGTTAATAGATTTCATTCAAATTTAATGCTAAATTATATAAAAATTCAATTTGAATGGAATAAGTTCAAACAATTATTAAAAAGCAATTATAATTATACTTTGAGCATGAAAATGGGAACTATTTCAATTTAATATTGTTAAAATAGAATTGAATTGGGGAAATTGAAAAATAAATAAATAATTCAAGTAAATATATAAACCCCAATACATATATGCGTGATAAATGTATAAGTTGGTATAGTGATGATTTAATATCGATAAATAGCGAAATTCCAAACTTCACAATTTAACTTATTATGAGAGGGCCAATTCAAGAGTCTTAGAAAGAGAGTCTTTAAGAATGCTGCTAATTGCAGTTTGAGTGTTCTAGTGATCATATATTGTTGAAAGTGTTCCTTTTTCTATACTTAGTCCATATGTCCATAAAATCCAGTAGCTTTCCCAACTACTTTTTGTAAAAATTCAACTTTAGTATAAACCCCCCCTCTTATAGGGTCTAAAATCCAGTCTGAAGTCTAGAATCCAAAGCCAGTCTGGACCCCCTTCAACCAATGACCTCGATTTTCGAAACGAGTGCCTTTGCTTTCCATTCTACTTTCACTGCACATTTCTACTGGTTATATGTACGTTATGAACAGTATAGGGTTGAATTCACCATTAGGCCCTCGGATTTTTCGATTTTTCCAAAAAGCCAATTTTCAATGAGGCCAGACTCGAACAGCACTCAAAAGACCCATGGCGGGTCCGCCATTTCTTGCAAGCCTACTTTTTTCACCTTTATATGTTGGTATTAACATAAGCAATGCATTTGAACTGGTTTGCAGGCTGTAGCTCTTTAAATCCAATGGATAAGTGAAGAAGAGAGGTTTTTCTTATAGTAAATTTGAAGAATCTAGAGGTATTTTTTAATAATCCACCTATTAAATTTAAAAATCCAGTATATAATACTATAATCAAAACTTAAAAATACCATGAATCCAGCCCAAGAGCGGGATCAGCTTGCTGAGTCTTTTCCCCTATAGATTAAAGAACGAAGCCCTGGTAAGCTTTTTTCCTTTACTAAGCACCTATATTAGAGTTAAGGAATGATAATTCAAATGAATAGTTAGCTCAACTTATTGAGCAGGGTGATCGGATTTTTGAAAATCTTGAAGCCAAGGCTAATATTGATGAGGGCGGCAAAGTGAAGGGCATTAAAGCTGAGTACAAGGAGCCCAAGATAGCGTCAAAACCAATAGAGCAAAGGAATTCCTACATTTAAACAACTATGATTTGAGTCTCCTGTTGTATCAGGAGGATTTCAAAGGCTATTAAAAGACATGGGATTTTAAGAACGTTGTGAGAAAGTTTATAAACAATAACAAAAGCAAGAAAGCCAAGAACAGCAGTGATACCAAGTCACTGGTCTCTGAAAATCTTAACCACTCCCTCTCAAACGAGGAAATGAAGGTGAGTGAGTTCCAGACTACTGTGAGCTTAGCAAGTGAATCAATGCAAGCTCCAAGACCCTTGCCTTAGCTGGTTATTAACTATGGCTCAATCATTGGCTATGAGATGTTGGTCAAGCACTTTGAAAGTTTCAAATAATCAAATTATTAATAAAAGGAACAGATCCTTCAAGATATAATAGCCCGCAACACCCAATCACTCTTTTCATTCCTTTAGCACTTTTAGATGGCAAATGAACCCTAAGTGAACCAAGGGCTCTTCTATTTAATTACAGAGTTGATCTCAAGTAACTAAAAGCTAGACTAAAACTCCAAGGCTCGTATCTTCTTGGCTGCCCTCAGTTACTATACAGGGGAAAAATATCAGCCAGAAGAGAACTTAATATAAGAAGCAATTCTCTTACTTATAAGGTCACCCAATGCTAGACAAGCTATAGGCTTAGCCAACTTGGTCTTTATTACTGAGGCAACATGCCTAAGTAAGCAGCTTGCTATAGTCTAGAAGCTAAACGACTCTAATCCAGGCATCATTCAGCTTTTGGCTTAAACATGGCACTACTTTTTAATTGACCCTTAGGTCATCAAACTAATACCCAAATTCCTTCTTTATAATGAACGTGCCTTTTATTATCTTGCTTAAGCAAGACTGTGGATTGAACCTTTTAAGAGACATTCCTGTAGAGTATACAGAGTACTTTGTAAGAATATGTGCCTTATGCTCTGCCCCTAACTTAGAGTCTTTAAAAGACTACATATCTTCAACAAGGGCAACCTTATTATAAAAGCAAGAAGTCATCGACAAAGTCTCAATGGTGCATTTTATGAAAGGCCTTGCTTCAAGACTGCAAAGCAGAGATCAATAATGGGTAGGGATGATTGAACAAATCAGGAAAGTATAGTAGTTGATTGTAAATGCGCAAGTCGAGAAAAATGTATAGTTAAGCATTCACACTATTGATAACTGTCTAAACTGTGACATCTCTGACCTTGATAGAATAATGCAATTGCCAAGGACTATGGAAGCCTTCTCTGAAAAGGCTGTTAATGACCTTCTTTAGCTATTCAAGAATGAGAACTTATAAAACCAAGTAGCATCCAGATTCAATAGCAGGTCTCCAGAGGAACTTTTAAGAGTAAGTGCCGAATTAGAAACTTTGGAGTAAAATTTAGGCTTCAAATTCTACTGCTCTCAGGTCTTATGTTTAAACTATATCTGTGACAACCTTAACAGCAATCACTTCATTCATTTTGGTATTGGCAATGGCAAGACCCTAATATGCATTGCTTTAGCAATCCTTATTGCTCTTAAAACTTAAAGATCAGTCTTTATACTCAGCAAGAATGTGCACTTAGTGCAAAGAGACTTCAAACGATACTAGAGAGTCATTAAAGCAATGTAGCTTAATTGCAATCTAAACTTCTTTGCCAAAGATACTGGCAT
>ARYC01013969.1:0-14342 GCA_000711775.1 Oxytricha trifallax
CATATAACAATCAATTAACATAAATTACTTTAATTTGACGTTGAGCACTTACAATCTGAGACAATCATTTTCCGATATCAAAGATTCGACTAAAGTTTACAAAAGATGAACTCCTTTAATTCAAACTCACCATTTCCTCAACAGAGACCTCCTGGACCTCTTAATCAAAAAGCTAATTGCATATAACAATCAATTAACATAAATTACTTTAAATTGACGTTAAGCACTTACAATCTGAGACAATCATTTTCCGATATCAAAGATTCAACTTAAGTTTACAAAAGATGAACTCCTTTAATCAAAACTCACCATTTCCTCAACAGAGACCTCCTGGACCTCTTAATCAAAAAGCTAATTGCATATAATAATCATTTAACATAAATTAAGTTATTATTTTTTTAGTTTAAGTAAATTATTTAATTAATCTAGTTTGATGATATATTTATATTGTGTAAAATCTTTTAATGATGTGAGTCGATGAAAAATGCATATTTTAGAGCGATTTTACAAATAAAAACCTTAAGCTGTATTTTATAGAATATAACAAGATATTATAAGTATCCGTATAGCTGTGTCGACAAACGAATCCGCACAGTTGTGCGGAATTTTTTGAAATCTGGGCCACTTTAGCTTTGATTTGTCTTAATTCACCTTCTTTTAGTGGAAACCACTCTTGGCTTTTAATCACCAATTTTTAATTTATTCTTTATTATTATTAAAATATTAAGTAATTATTTAATTAACGCAATTTTATTTATATATTATTTATTACTAGTAAGTAACTCTATTGCGAAATTAAACTTTATTTAATAAATTCAATTTTTTATTAAAAATTTAAATTAAATTCCTTACTATTTTAATAATAATTAAGAATTATTGAAAAATTGGGCATTAAGAGCCCTGAGAGGTTTCCCCTCAAAGAGAAAAAAATTAAGACAAATCAAAGTTCAAGTGGCCCAGATTTCAACAATATTCCGCACAGCTGTGCGGATTCGTTTGTCGACACAGCTGTGCGGATACTTAGAATATCTTGTTATATTCTATTAAATACAGCTTGAGATTTTTCATTGTCAAATCGCTCTATAATCTGCATATTTCCTCTACTCACATCATTTTAATCTTTTCAACAATTTAAATATATCATCAATCTAGATTAATTAAAAAAATTTAATTACACTCAAAAAATAATACCTTACTTGAATTAGACCTTAAGCTAGATGATATGCCTGCACTCATTTACATTTGCCTTTTAAAGTGCATAATACTCATTAGCAAATTCCATTTGGAACTTGTCATCAGTAAGGAAGTAATTTAATGGATATATCTTATAAAAATATTAGTCATCAGTAATGACTCTCTTCTCTATTTTATCTTCAAGAGTGAGGTAGCTTTCTAGGCAAGAATCTAAGTCAATAATTTTTAATATATGAATCTTCATTTCCTCTATTTTAACAATGATTTTATTGATCTCAGAGACCGGAAAGTTCTTGACTGCTTTCTTCATTTTGACTTACTTCTTTACTCTAAGAGACTCCACAGGGTTTCTTGATCTTCTCTTTTAGAGGAATTTATTACCACTTGGTTCATGAATAAAGACAAAACTTTAATTGTGCTTTTTCTTTAAGTGCACTTTGAGGTCACTTGTATGAGAATATGGCTTCTCACAGAACTCACAGACATACTTTCCATCTTTCTTTTAATGCTTGAGATATAACCTTGGCATATCGTTGTGTATATCTCTCAAGTGTCTCTTATAAGTTGACTTGTAAGGGAAAATTTTATTGCATTCTTTGCATTAATAGTCAACTTTGTGGGATATTTATTAATGCTCTATGGCGGGTTGTTTAACCTCCTCCTCAAATTGCACAGCTTCTATGATAACCTCCAACTTAACTTATATTTAAATCTCAAAGCTAGAATGGTCAAATTTGTCATAAGTAAGCTCCCACTGAGTGCAATCGTCTCTTGTCTCTACCTTTCTTGGTTGCTGGAATGATAACTTTTATTGACTTGATCCAAGTAATGCCTCTCTTCTTAAAATGTTAGCGCTCATTTTAGTTTGCTGATAAATATTATTATAATAATGATAAAACCTACCTAGATAAACTATAATAGTAGAGTATAAGACACTCTGGTAGATTCTTTGCTGAGAGGTAAGAAAATGAACTAACCATAAAAACTGTATATTGACATATTTTATGAGAATTTTATACATTTTAGTAAATTAAAATACTGCTAATGAAGTTTTGTTTCTCAAGGAGATCCTCCTAATCAAGTTTGAACTTAATTTTGAGGTAAATTTATTAAACATTTTTTTATTTAATATTCTCCTAATAAAAGTTTTAACCTTAAAAGTAAACTCCTAATAAAGTTTGAACTTAATTTGGAGGACCTCCTAAAATAATTAAACTTTATTAGGAGCAATTTAATGGAGATAGATTGATAAAAAATGGAAATCAATCTGTGAAGCTTGGAGCAAGTTTTTCAATGCTTCTCCGCATATCTTTTCAAGGTTGACCTTCAGTAGGTCCTCCCTATTTAGTAGAAAGATTTTAATAAACTTAGAATGGATATCCATAATTGTAAATTTCATTAACATTTCTAGAAAGAGGAAGCAGATGGAGTCTATGAATGATGAAATGAAGAGAATTTAATCTCAAGATTTAATAGGAAAATTTCGAAGTAAAGAGGACCTTTATAGATTTTTGTTATAGCAAGGTAAGTTCTTAAGTAAGATTAATAAATCCATGATAGTTGGATTGTTCTTGCCGACTTAGGAGGGAACTAAAATCTCATTCTTAAAAGCCTTACTGAGTGAAGAGAAAAAAGCTTTTAAGTCTAATGAAATTAGGATGATAGAGATACCTAACTAACCTTAAATATCAGTGACAAACCTTTATGACGATGCTATGAGTGATATGGACGTAGCTCTCTACCTTCCATCAAAGCTACAGCTCTCTAATAAGTTGCTAGAGAGAAACTTCTTCTTTGGTGTTCTTGCAACTCTGAAGCCTGAGTATTTAAATGAAGTTATTTAAGAAGCTCACAAGAAACGCTACAGCATCTCTCCTGAAGAAAAATAGAAGCAATGTATTAAAATAAGTGACACCTGGCTATAGGAACTTCAAATGCATCCTTTCATCTCAAGTAAGCTTAGTCTTCTAGCTTTATAGAAAAACCTGGTACTGCTTTATACTTGAGGAAAGAGCGTAGCAATTTAAACAGAGAGAGAAAATCACAGGTAAAGCATGAATTGAGTAAGAGACTCTACGAAGATTTCTAAAAGCCAAACGAGATGAACATAGACGCAGGAGCTGGCACTAAAAGAAGAAACATAGGCCCAAGCAAGCCTTAAGAGGAGGAAATAAAGAGAACCCAAATCCCTTTACGGGAAAATTCAATATGTGAACTTATTCATTCGTTTAAATCTAAAACTAATTTATACACACAAAATTTCCCTTCACTTGCGCATACTTTAATTTGATCATCGCTGACTCTCTTAGCAGCACTCTAAATAAAATCTACTTTATCTATCTTCAGATCGTGCATAAAGTGATAGAGTTGAAGTTTCTTGTAGTGGCCTTTCAACAACCCCCAATATAATTCAATTCCATTGAACTGAGGACTGTAGGGAACATTAAATACAGGTGTTATGTTTAGCCTTTCATATTCCTTCCGTGTGTCTTTAGTTTTATGGACAGATAAGTTATCTACAAACAGAATAAGCTCTTAGTCAGCGTACTTATCTCTGAGTTATTATAAGAACTTTATGTACTATTCAATCTTATTGAGCGAGGATAGATAACATAAGTCTCGAGGCCATTATCTTCGCTTATTCCACCAAGTATTGCATGAGTTTATACCTTAAACTTTTGATCATAAACTTCTATGTTGCTGTACCTCTTATACCAAGACCTAGATATGAAGGTATTAAAAGTGAATACTGCCTCATCAGCGTGTATGAACTTTATATTATGCTCTTAAGCCCTTTGCATTTAATCGAATATATAATTCAAATTATCCTTATAATATGGAACATTAAAATCAATCACTCTCTTTATGCGATTGACTTTCTTGTAAGATATTCCATTCTTTTTATAAATGTTATAAAAAATCGATTAAGCAGATATATGAAGCTTAGGAAATTGGCGATGAAACATCACAGCTCTTTAGGCGAGAGAGAAGTGAGCCCAGTATTAAGAGTCTTATCCTTAATAAGATATTCAATATGATGCTGCTAAAATTTTAAGGGTCTCTTAGGCTTAGAATTAAGACGCTATCTCTTTAAATTCAATGCTAATATGCAGTGAGACCAAACAGTAGCAGGAAATTTATGGAGCAGTCTTGCAATAGACGTGTAATTAAGGATAGGCTTGAGTTAATCATTGTATTCATCACATCCATGACGCAACTTAAACAATAAATCTATATACTCAATGTCATAAATAGACCCCAAACCTCGCATATACTCACTTAAATTACTAATATTTAAACATTAAACCCCAACATAAACCCTAATAAAAGTATGCACTAATAGTCTACTTATATCAATCAAAAACTCAATCAAACTACTGAAAGGGTTTTGGGGTTTTGAATGACGCAGACACTTAAACTAGTGACGCACTTACTATTTGATAATATGATAAATTACATTAATCAATTAAAGATTTAAAATTTAAATAAATGGAGGCCAAAGATATTAAGGGACTAGTCACTGAGAAACAAACAACCTTGCCATAATCGCCAAGATTACATTACCTACCAATGAGTAAAAATATGAGAGAAATAAAAAATTAAATGAATAATCAATGATTTACTTAAACTATTTTAATGTTAATTTTAATAAATATAACTATCTCGAAATTTCAATGACTTTGAGATAGAGTGCGATAATGTATTATTATTATTAATATTATTTATAACTAAAAATAAATGGAATTAAGTTTTAAAATATACTTATGTTATTTTTTATTAATATATTGTTTATATAACTATATCAATAATTTAATTATTACAACAAAATAATTTAACGATATCTGCCTTATTTTAATTATATTCTTATATTTTATTTAAGATTAGTAAATTGCATGAAACAACATATGTATATTTTAAAACTTAATTCCATTTATTTTTAGTTATAAATAATATGAATAAATAATAATACTCTATCGCACTCTATCTCAAAGTCATTGAAATTTCGAGATAGTTATATTTATTAAAATTAACATTAAAATAGTTTAAGTAAATTATTGATTATTCATTTAATTTTTTATTTCTCTCATATTTTTACTCAATGTATATACAGATTTAGATTTAAACCAATAGTAAGACTGGCAAGCCTTTGGATAAAGCCTTACTAAAGATGTTCTTATAATTCCTACCATTTATCAAAACCTCATTTGTTGGAGTAGACTTGACAAAACAAAGATTCTCCCAGTAATAGAAAATTAAGATCTTGAAACCGAACCTCCAGACAAATGGTTCCAACTGATGAGAGATATTCACTAGACAAGAGGATATATACCACCAGGAATAGGAATAATAAATGATGACCCAGAAGCTTATAAATACCTGATGTATGTAGATCAGATCCTATTATAATCAGAAGGTATTTCAAGACCTATAATGCTTCAATCACTAGCCTTCATAACAGGCATCATTATCAACCTCATAAAGGAGGATAAGTAAAGCATCATTATCGAGGTCATGAACGAATCGGTAGACAAAACAATAAGCCTCACAGAAAGAGAGAGAATATTAACGTGAGGAGTTAAAGTAACACTACAACCTCAACTTCCTTATAAATGAAATTCTGGAAGAGGACAACTAACCATAAATAGATAAACAATGATTAAAAGGACAAAATCCTTACATATAAAAAACATATATATGATCAGGGGTCCCCAAAGACCTCAATGTGATTACATATTTATTATTACTATTATTATTATTATTATTATTATTATTACTACTGTAAAAGTGCGGTGAAACTCAAAAATGAAAGAAAATATTATAATTTATAAATAGTGACAAATATGATCAAATTCACTGTAAACACCGTATTTGAGCAGTTTAGAAGAGATTAAAAAATGATGAAAAAATTGAGATTTAAATATTGGGAAAGTGAAAATGCCAAATCTAGGTCGATCCTCTATCATCCATACAGAGGCATAGGCAACTCATCCAGGTATAGAAAGCTACAGATCATAGTATTTTGAGCTCATCTTTCAAACCTATATCCTTAGAACTTCACCAAATCAGTACTTTTGGAGATACCGTGGCTTTCAGCTGAGTAAAAAATGCAAATCTTGGACTTTTGCGACAGGCAAATATCTATATATTTTTTTACTGAGAATATTTTTACTGGCATCTTTAAATATTTTCTTAATATTTGATTTTTCCTTTTTTAGTAACAGTTCATATCGATTAAGATCATATTTTTACTTTCTATTTTTTAGTTAACAGAACTTTCCTAATAAATAGATTATTTTATACTTTTAATATTTCTTTTTAAATATATATTGTAATATTTAATTGCTCCTCATTATCTTTTTACTTTAATTTTTATAAAATATAAAATTTCTTAACTTTACCTACATTATTATAGTCGTTATATTTTTACTATTCTATTATGCGTATTTTTCTTTTTATTTATTTTTATACGATTTTAAAACCTGCAACTTACTAACTTTGCGATTATTTTTATGTGATTTAAACCCTATTAAGTATCTTTTATTATAATGCCAATCTGATTTTAAATAGTTTAAATAACTATTATTAAATTTATAAATTTACAGGTAAATTTATAAAGAAAATATATCTTTAATTTTCTTTTTTATTGATATTAAATTGGGGATTTTGAGACACAATTAATTTAAATTAATAGATTAATTAATCGTTAGTAATGCTATATAGTTTTGAATAAATCATTGAAAATTACATTATATAAAATAAAAAATTTTTATAAGTTTCAAGTTAATTTCAAGACTCCTTTTTTTTAGAGGATATTTTATTTCAATTATAAATTTAATATTATATGAATAATAACATTTATGTAATGTCTTTACTAACAATATTGTATCTATTCAATAAAAGCTAACATATTGACTTAATTTATTCATTTTTATATTTTTTTATTTATGATTTATATCGGTTATTTCTCGGGACTTTGCTATTTATTAGGTTTAATAAGATCCTGATATGAGTTATCATTTATACTTTTTAACTGGCATTTAAATACTAACAACTTAAGCAAATGAACAAGTAAATTATTTAAAGAAATTAAATTCCAATCTGATAATTGCTAAATTATTTTATAAATTATTTAATTGTAAATTATACATTGATTTATATTAAAATGGATAAAGTATATGTATTTAAATAATATTTTTAACATTATTGTTGAATTAGCTAATTTAAATCACTTAAGTTAATTATAATATGATATATAACAAACAAATATTAGATTTATTCATAAACATCATAATTAGTGTTAAGAATCGGGCACTTTAGCAGTCCATCAGAGTTGGGATGGCTATTTATTAAACATAGTTGACTTATCAGCTGTTCAGTTAAGCTACAGGTACTAATATTCACTGAGTAGAATTTATCTGGAGTTAGTAATTCTTTCTAGCTAACTGAAGTATTTATTTCTTCTAATAAGAAGTAGTATTTAATTTCTCTACTGGGCAATTAGATTTTATTTTTATGTTCATTAAATAAACCATTATAGATGTCAAAACTGAGTAAAGTTTGAATAAAAGCATTAATTAACCTGGAAACAATAAGGTAGAAAGACAAACAGTTAGTACTCATTGATGAATTGTTTGAAGAATTGACTTAATCTGAAACTTTAATATATTAGAACAACTTAAACTTTTTATCTTCTTTAAGCATTATTTTTTATATGATTGCTTTTCATTTACTGTGCCATGAGGATCAGATAAATATGCTTTAATGACAGAGTCACTTTAAAAGTGTGTTTTTAAAGTATAAACAAAAGAGTATTCTGATGATTTATCAGTCTTGAGTTTTAGAAATGCTTTTCTTTCAAGATGGTGGTAAACACTCTTTCCCATAGAATTATCTTAAATCAATTTTATATATTAAGTTTAGTATTTATCTTCGCATTTTTAGTGCTTTTTATGAATATTTAATAACAATAGAATCATGTATAGAAGCTTCTATTAAGATAGAGACCATTTTGATAAATAGAATGATCACTAAATCATGAATCACCGACTGATCAAGGAATATTCAAGGTTCCAAGGGAGGATTTGACTATAAAATTGGAGGTTTGATTAAACTTGTTTCTGAAAAGATTGAACAAATGTTTGATGATAAATAATGGCTATTCTTAGAGTTCGAAGTATAAAATCATAATGACAATAGTTTTAAATAGCTGATTGATATACTTAAACAGAATTAAATAATAATATTTGAATATACAGGTATTGCTTATAATAAAATAATAAAAATATTGGATACTTTATTAATATTTCAACAATTGGTTTACTCCAGATTGTGTTGGCTACTTACATGAGATGAGATTCGATTGATATAAGTTAAGTTATGCAAATTTAAGCACTAATACTATTGTAGGTAAGTATAATTCAGTTTAATGATATTATTTCCGTTCATATTAACACTAATGCTTATATGTTTTTATTATTTTTCATTTAATTTTAAATCATTGATAATTTTATTGATTTATATAATATGTTTAAACGTGACTTTTAACATATTTAAGAGATTCATAGAGATTTAGGTGAAGAATGGTACTATAAAACTAATATTCAATAAACTGCATGATTAATAAGCAGTATGTTTGAAAGTTGATAAACTCAAATCCAAGAGAAGTGTCTTGTATTCAAGAATAAAATTGAAGTTTACGTTCTTAAAATAAGAAACGGTAAAGTAAAGTATAATATCAAATGCACTAAGACTTTACAATTAGTTATTGATTAATCATTTTTATAAGCAAGGTTTGCAATTCAATGTAAATTTAAGTTAACTTAAATAGTACTTAATAATAATATAATATGTAGTATAATTATAGTAATTAAAATATACTATAATAGAAGAAAGAAGATGTTTACTTGTTATTGCTAAAAGGAAGGCAGTCAAAAGAGCCAACAATTTGCTGCTCTCCTAGAAAATTAAAGTGAAGCACTTTGATATAAGGGAGGTACTGTTTATGTTTAAGTTGATATTAGTAGGTAAAGCTACATAAATTTATTGAAAGTGTTAAAGTTCAAAATGTTTCGAGTTACTATGGTTTTATTTAGTATTTAAATTTATAAAACATAATAAAGATATTATAACCTGTGAGCGACTAACTCAAAAAGAAATAAATAGTAATGATTCTTTTATCGAATTGGTCATGATGACACTCTTGATGTCTTCAACGAATGTGACCTTTTCTATGAATCCTAACCAAATAGGTCATTTAAAGGAGGTCATTAAGGGATCTATAGCTTGACCAGACATTACCTTCAATTAGATGACTCAGTTGTCCAAAGATTGGCTTTATAATGCTATTTTAGTACCCTAAACGTTGGAGCACTTGTCCAATTGTCATTACTGATCAAACGTTGACTAAATAACCAGATAATTTAATTATACTCATAAACTTGATTCTGTGGAATTTATTATTACATAATTATATAATTATGAAACAATTTGTTGCGCTTGTATAATGAATTTTGCCGAATATTTTAAAGTATTGTCAAACAGAGTCAAATCTTAGTGAAATATTTTATATAGATATTACAACTTTAAATGAACAATGGTTTCATGGGTCTTTAAATGGTCCTCTTACTCAATAGATCTTACTCAACTATTTAAGTGCCTTCTTAAATGCTAGATTTAAGTATTTTCACACCATTTAGACATCCAAAGAATAAACAAGAATTTTAATAAATCATATTCGCTCAATTCAAACTGAAGCCATAATGATTGATTTTATCATTATTTTCATGAATACTACATTAAAAACATATCAAACCAGACAAATCTATACTGTCACATCATATAACTTGAGCTTGAATAAATTCTTGTTAATAAGACTTTTAATTATGGTTAAACAATTCTTCAAGGCCCATTTCAAAGGCTGACTTTGGCTGAGTAAATATAAATGACTTAGGATGATGCTTAAATTTTAGGTTCTGACATATATTATTTATTAGTTTATGTTTTGGGATATAATAAAATCTTTCATTAAATAATTATATATATCATATATTATGTATCATCCCACAGATTAATTATAAATTTAGAAGATTTTCATTTTAGCTTCACATCTATTCAAGTTTTAGTTCTTTTCGAATTTTATTTAGTATCATATATCAATTATATATCAATTGTAATGTATTTTAGAATGGCTATTTTAGAATTAATTTCAATTTAACACGATCAATCGCATTTTATAAATCACCTTTAATTAGTCATTCTTATGTAAATATTATATTCTTAATTTAATCTTGTTTACAATTACATCTTTCAACATTATACATTTATTCTATTTCAACAAGCTGTATTTCATTAGATATATCTTAATCTACATCCCAAATGACATTTTAGTTTCACTTATTTGCATGGAATTATATTTTAACCGTTTCTTTAAAGATTGACTCTCCCTTTAAATGTCCTTAAATATAGTTCACTATTTCCCACATAAAATGATTTATAAAAACAGTTGGTATTGAGGCAACCTTTCTAATAAAATATCTCTCACATTATTGGTACCTTGAATACGCAGTCTTATTGAATTTGATCAGCAAAACCTAAATAATATGCGGAGAGGTGGAAATATCTTTGGAATTGGTAAAGTGAAAAGTGATTGTAAATGACTTCGTTTTTATAAGCGTTGATATTATCATCATCCTTATATTTATTTAATTTATTATTACTATTGATAGTTCAATGAGTATAGGTAGTGATGTGTATCATTATCAATATACCAATAATATAATTTAATGCTTTACGGATACACTAATATAGCGTTATGAAAACTCCTAGTATAATTGAAGGCGAAGAAATCGAAAAGAGCATTTTCAGACACCTCATATCGCTTATTGCCTAGACTCTTTATATGCAGTCAGAGGATATCAAATATTCACAGTTTTACTGGCTTATAGATCCAAAGGCAAGTCTCAGGTTACATTAAATTTTATTCTCTTTTACTTACTTAAACATATGTACTCGATATTGCATTTTGTTTTTAGATATATAAGTCTTTTTATTGAATTTATGAGTAGTTATCATTATCAAATAGGATTTAAAATAAATATTATTTCATTTCTATTTATTCTACTTTAGAGAGATTTGCTAAAATAATTAATTTACTATTTACATAGTACCTTTATTTATGATTGTTTCTAAAAATTAAATAAATTATCAAAGACAGGATTAATTAAATGGTAATGTATTTTTAACCAGAATTATTTCTAAATGTATCAGTATTATCATTACTTACTGATAATGCATAATAAAATACCTTAACTTAGTTAGCTACGGATAAGCACAAATATGCTTCTCTCTCCGGAGTTACAGTTAAACAGGACTCCTCTATGGTCACTTGTCTGGTTTATTTTCTCTTTGAGGTCATTATGGCTAGGATTTATTGCAGCTGCAGTCTGATACAGTTCTGTTGCAGCTGCTGTCATATCTTATGATGTTAATTTGAACTTGGTGATGTAAATACTGTAGATTTAATGCTTCATATTAAGAGATATATATATTTAAAGATTCTTCATATGAAGTAGTGTTTTCTTGAAGTTTTCTTATTTATTATTCAGTATAATAATGTGATATTTTTATACAAATCTATATTTATTATCATGCTTTTAATTATAGATAATATTTATTATTTTATTTGTATAAACTGGAATATATGAATCAAGATATTTTAAGAGTTACAAAAGAATTCCTCAATTTTAAATATGGTGAGAAACTGATAAAAATACAAAATATTAGTATTCCTTAGGCTTATTATATTTTAATGTGTAGAAAAGAAAAAAGGAAAATTTAATTTATATTAAATTATTTAAATATATTTTATATATGTTAATCATACCTTTAATATATAGATTATGAAAATTAGGATGATTGAAATATGTAAGTTCAATGAACAATGTCAATTACTATGCAAAATACTCATCTTGATAATCTCTTCATCATGTGTGAGAATTCTTCGAATGACATCTGACTGCTTCCCATAATTTGACTTGCTTGGTAATGTCATTGAAAGTTTCATATCAGACAGTCATAAATAAGAATTTCCTTTATTTCTTTAAATGAGATGAAGCCACTGCCGTCCTTGTAGAAAATTTTGAAGACTGCATGAAGTTTCTAGTTAGTCAAGTTGTTCATTTCATTTCCTTTCATTCATTGCAGCAAAAACGAACTCAGAGTAATCGATAAATACACTATCTTCGATATCGACTGACTTGAACATCTTTTCAGTGTCATCCTTGTCCGTATTTTATCCATGCCTAATTATTATCTCCCAGAATCTCTTCAAGTTACAGTTTACCATCTCCATTCTTGTCAATATATAAAGATGCTGTAGTCCATTCATGCTTTCCATAAAGAATATCTTTGAATTTGAATCCCTGGCGTCTTGCCTTGGTCATTCTTGCAACGAGCCTCAGATTTAACCATTCAACATTCTTGACTTCCAGTATTGCAGCAAAATAGGAAGAATCTTAAAACGAGGGAGGCCAGTGGAAATACTCAAGGCAGCGGAAATATACAACGATGGTGAAACTTCATAAATTAGAATTCTTCTCAGGAGCCGAGATAATCGAGAATCACTGTTTCACAAAAGGATGGTATACACTAATAGTGCCAATGATTTATAATGTGGAGTGATGATAATAACTGATAAACCATCTGTTCTCTATAGATAACTGCACTTTTAGAATATAGAATCAAGACCTTAATCTATTCTGTAATGTAAGGTGCCATACAGATTCTCCTAATATCTAGTTAACTTTAATAATGAGGTCATAGAGGTCTTTAATGAGGAAATGGTGAGTTTTGATTAAAGGAGTTCATCTTTTGTAAACTTTAAGTCGAATCTTTGATATTGGAAAATGATTGTCTCATATTGTAAGTGCTTAATGTCAAATTAAAGTAATTTATGTTAATTGATTGTTATATGCAAGTTGCTTTTTGATTAAGAGGTCCAGGAGGTCTCTGTTAAGGAAATGGTGAGTTTTGATTAAAGGAGTTCATCTTTTAAAAACTTTAGTCGAATCTTTGATATTGGAAAATGATTGTCTCAGATTGTAAGTGCTTAATGTCAAATTAAAGTAATTTATGTTAATTGATTGTTATAAGCAAGTAGCTTTTTTATAAAGAGATCCAGGAGGTCTCTGTTGAGGAAATGGTGAGTTTTGATTAAAGGAGTTCATCTTTTGTAAACTTTAGTCGAATCTTTGATATTGGAAAATGATTGTCTCAGATTATAAGTGCTTAATGTCAAACTAAAGTAATTTATGTTAATTGATTGTTATATGCAAGTAGCTTTTTGATTAAGAGGTCCAGGTGGTCTCTGTTGAGGAAATGGTGAGTTTTGATTAAAGGAGTTCATCTTTTGTAAACTTTAGTCGATCTTTGATATTGGAAAATGATTGTCTCAGATTGTAGTGCTTAATGTCAAATTAAAGTAATTTATGTTAATTGATTGTTATATGCAATTAGCTTTTTGATTAAGAGGTCCAGGAGGTCTCTGTTGAGGAGATGGTGAGTTTTGATTAAAGGAGTTCATCTTTTGTAAACTTTAGTCGAATCTTTGATATTGGAAAATGATTGTCTCAGATTATAAGTGCTTAATGTCAAACTAAAGTAATTTATGTTAATTGATTGTTATATGCAAGTAGCTTTTTGATTAAGAGGTCCAGGTGGTCTCTGTTGAGGAAATGGTGAGTTTTGATTAAAGGAGTTCATCTTTTGTAAACTTTAGTCGAATCTTTGATATTGGAAAATGATTGTCTCAGATTCTAAGTGCTTAAGGTCAAATTAAAGTAATTTATAATAATTGATTGTTTTATGCAATTAGCTTTTTGATTAAGAGGTCCAGGAGGTCTCTGTTGAGGAAATGGTGAGTTTTGATTAAAGGAGTTCATCTTTTGTAAACTTTAGTCGAATCTTTGATATTGGAAAATGATTGTCTCAGATTGTAAGTGCTTAATGTCAAATTAAACTAATTTATGTTAATTGATTGTTATATGCAATTAGTTTTTTGATTAAGAGGTCCAGGAGGTCTCTGTATAGGAAATGGTGAGTTTTGATTAAAGGAGTTCATCTTTTGTAAACTTTAGTCGAATCTTTGATAT
>ARYC01013981.1:0-11743 GCA_000711775.1 Oxytricha trifallax
AGTTTATTAGAGAGTTGTTTCTTGGTAGGAAGGTAAACTACCACTTTCTCATCTTACATGGCATCGGCATAAAGATTAGTCACTGAAATCTCAGGGTAGTTGGGAATTTCTATTAGTTTAATCTCTATATATTTAAAAGCTTTCTTCTCCTCACAAAGTATTGCTTTCAAGAATGAAATTTTGGTACCTACCATAGTTGAGTTCGGTCCCTATCTGCTGTTAAAAAAGTAAAAATAAAGACCTTGCTCGGAAGGAATAAACCAACTGTATAATTTGTTAATAGTCATCAAGAAAGAATACCATGCAAAGTTAGGTATCGATAGAGTTCTTCCTTACTTCTGAATATTGATATCATTTCTTGAGCCTCAACTCTTTTTATTTGATCATTGAGTGATTCCATCTTTGTTCGTCTTCCTATTAATGAATTTCAAATTATAACTTATAGACTTCTGGATCCTATTGTTTAAAATCTTACTATTAAATATGGGCATCTTATAGGAGGTCAACCCTGCAAGATACGTGGAGAAAGTTTGCAGAAGCTGTAACAAACTGCAGAGATGAAGCTCCATTTTTATCAATTTAGTTCCATTAAATTAGTACTAAATTTGTTTAAATTTAATTAGTACTGGTACTAAATTCGTTTAATTTCAATTGGTACTAATTTAATAGTACCAAAACTTAATTAGTACCTAGTTTTAAACTAATGAGGTTTTAATGGAAAAGTTCCAATATGGTTCAAAACCTAACTGGTACCAGTACCAACCTCAATTTTTTCTAAGTTGGTACCAAAATTAAAAATATTAAGCATGAATTTAGAAAATTTATAGTTATAAACTTAGTATAATATGATGTCTAACGCCTAAGAATCACCCATTGTTGTTGCAGTACCAACTCCTATACAAAGTTACTATAACTAGAGAGGTTATTAGAGCTTTATAATAGAAATTTAAATTTGAATTTAAACATGGCGGCTAACTTAAATCGCAAAGCAGTCTCTCTTGGCAGTGGTAATCTTAGCTAAACTTTGGATAAACTAAGAAGCCAGAGATCATATACATTGAAAAGGAGCCAGAGCTTAAAGCTCTTGAGTTTGAATCAGAGGTGTTTGTTCTAGAAATAAATATCAGGAAGCAGAGAGCAGAGATAAGTATTTAAACGCTAATCGAAGATGTTGAGGAGTTAAAAGAACATCTCCCACTAGAAAAGATTAAAGAATTCTAATGTGATGAATGCTAAAATTTCTTCTCAACTGATTCGAGCTTGAAGAGGCACATCAAAGAGATGCACTCTGGGTGAGCTAAGATATATTTCAAGCACGAAAAGGTCGATGGCAGGTATTAGTGCACGACTTGCATGAAGTCTTACACTCACTCGGCTAAAGTTAAAAGACACATGCAAAAACATCATTTAAGTGAGTTTTTAATGCAAGATAAAGAAACATAAAAACTTATACCAGCCAAGAGAAAGTCCAATACTGTAGAGTCTTAAAGAGAGCAGGAAGAGAGACTTAAGAAGCAGAAACGTTTTGAGTCAATGAACCAACCAGCTAATGAACTATATATAGCATGCTTGTAAGAGAGAGCTATGTATATACCTGCATTAAATGCAGTAGATCTCAGTTTTTGCATTGACAACTATTTACATATTGATGTGCCTAACAAGGCAAAACTCATAGTAGTTGATGAGTATGCTTATAAAGTATATCCTTTCAAATATCTTATTAGGAACGAGCAGTATCAAAATGAGTTTGCCAATGAATACATAATACTAAGAGAGCCTCATAAAAGGTAATGCAAGAACTTGCTTAAACTCGATGGAGTTATTCTTGGACATGGTTTTATTGCACTACGACTTAAGAAATTTGAAATGACTCTAAGAGATTATCTCTACCATAATAGATACCCAGATGACTTGAATGAGATACTCACGGAAATGACCAAGGGTGTGAAAGAGCTGCAGGATCTAGGGTATGTTCATAGAGATTTGAAGCCAGAAAATGTAATGCTAAATCTCTGTCCTTTAGAAATAGTAGTCATTGATTTCAATAGAGCAATAAGGTAAGAAATAGTGACTTTAGCTAAAGTGCTAGGCACACCTGGATACTTCCCAATAAGAGAGAAGTGGACTAATGGCTCTGTTTAGTGGGATGTCTGGGCGGTAGGAGCAATTATTTTAGAGTGCGATATGGAAAGTATGTCGTACTTCGGAACAAAGCAAGAAAAGTAATCAATAAGCATGGCTGTTAAACATATAAAGCAAGAAGATGTATGCAATTAGATTAAGAAAATGGTTGAGATGATCATAGTAAGAGCTCCAGCATATCCAAGATCATCATTAGAAGATATACTTGAAACATTAAAGAGAGCTAAGTTCAAGAGATACCATAAAGATAAGCAGATAAAATTTGTTTGAATTAATGACATTTATACTCATTAAATATACATTAAATTCGCATCAAACCTGCGTTTTCTCTACTAACCCCAATAAGACCCCAACTATACCCTACAAATCAAAGCACTTATAAACCTCACTAAGGGGTTTTGGGGTTTTGAATGAGGGAGTCAGACAGTGGTGAGAGACATAGCCGGAGAAATGACTAGTGATACAGTGCAGTAATAAGTAGTATACACATTTAATTAGATATTAATCATAAATTAAATATACTTATCGGAAGACCACCAAAAAACCTGCTACTAGACCACTAGACCACTAGACCACTAATATATATATTTAATTAAGATTTTATTAATTACTTTAAATTTAAATCAAATTACTATTAGTAACACTCCTAATTACTGGCAGTTTATATTTCTTTAATATGATTGATTAAACTTTATTTCTTAAATTTCCTATTTTTATCTATTTTATTAATAATAGCAGCACTTGACAAGAAATTCTATGTAATTTTTGCCATTATTTCACCGTCTCTATTTTTAAATGATTTTCTCTAATTTTTAATTATAATTAGAAGAATTTTTATTAAAAGTTAATTTCAGTTAATATTTATTAGAAAATATTCACAAATTTAATAAGTAGTATATTAATAATCAAAATTGAATGAATAATTACTTTTATTATTATTTTTAGGTCAACTAAATGTCAGAGCAATTTTAAAATATATTATTTTTAGTTAGGTCGCAATATTTTATAAATTATTTTTTTTGATATATACTTTCATTTCTCAAAAAAGGATTATTTTATTTATAATCTTTTCGATCAAGGAGGTTATAATGAATTTATAAATCTAAAATATATTGAGTTTTGTAATATACTCAGCAAACCACTAATCTATAAATGAAAAAATTGTAATCGGCATGTAAAACTCAAATAAAATTAAATAAGATAAGAGTTTTTGTAAATTTAATTATTTATTATTAATTTTAATAGCTAAATTATATTTCTATATTTGTACTTGGTAATTGAATTTCAATCTTAAAATTTAATATTATTTTCTTATAAATAAATATTTTAATTTAAACCACTTGTTTGTAATTTATTAAAAACATTTCAATAATTAATAATAAGAAATAATTCAAAAATCAAATATTTGTTAAGAATGAGTAAGCTTATTTGCAAGGATAGCTTTTTAGAAATTGAGATTTCCATACTCTTTCAAATGCTTTCTTGAAATATATTATGCTTGTAAAACTTTCTTTTTTTAATCGATTGGGACTTTATTTGGGTCTTATGAGGCAATACATAATATTTGATTTATGATTCCAAAACTGTAAAGCAAGCTCTTTTATTTTTGTTGTTAATGATAAAATATCACAATTTAATATAATCATTCTTATTATAAAGTCAAAACCTAACATTGAATTTTTGTATAATCTAAATAATACGCCTTAAATACTCAAATTTATTTTTATATGTTGAAATGGCTTTGAATTGACAGATAAAGATAGATCCTCATATTTTTGTGACAGATCTAGTGGCTTTATTACTTCACAGTATTTCAAAAGTATTTTTATAATAAAATATCAAAAGATTTTAGGGTTTGTAGACTATGTCATCAAACGTTTTAATTACAACTCTAATTATCATATTATAATTTACTATTGATCTATTCCACTCTTCTTTTTTTTATTGAAGACTTATCACTACTTTTATTAATCTCTAATACAGAAGAAATTTAAATAAAATATTTGGAAACAATCATTGTAAATCAACTTAGATGAAAGTCTTCGATTATTGAAGACTTGATACTCTTACTAACTGCTGGAGTCATTTGTATAATAGGAGTCTATGAGGCTATAATAATTAAGAGAAAATAACATAAAATGTGAAAACTTTCAAATTGTTCTCATGTTTAATAAATTTAATTTTATAATTTATTTTGATTTCTATTAAAACTTAAATTACGTATAAATTTAAACATTTATTAAGAAATTATATAATATTATAAAAAGCTCTTGATTTTATTCTCTTCATCTATCTATTAAACAAATTCATGATATTTTAATCTTACTTTATGGCGATAGTTTTTCATTATGTATTGTAGTATTTTAAAAATATATTTTCGTTGTTTATGCTTATAAATTCGAATAATTTCACTAAGATTTTCAAGAGTATTTTCGCTAATTAAAAATTGAAATATTTATTGCAGATCAGCATTTCTTACGAAATCTTTGATAATTTTTAGAAGTGGAATTTTGCAAGCTGAATTATAATAGAGGGGATAAATCAATTAAATAGTTTAACTCAAAAAGTAATATTTTACTTATTGATTAAAGTGTTTTAAATTTACTTAAATTAATATATAAAAAAATAGTATAACATAACAAATTATTTTTATTCTTTTAGACAACTAATTAAATAGCTTTTTGATAAATACCTAAGTCTAAACATTTCTAGATTAATTAGATAGGTCATTTATTTATGCATTTAATAAAATTGAAATTAGTATATAAATGTTTTATTGATATATTATATTACAATATTTTTATTTACTAATTTAATTATAATTCTTATAACAATGATTATAAGAAAAAACTAAATTATATTAAATTATTTAAATAATTATAATTTTATAGCTATAATAAGGAAATTAAAGAGAAAATATATTATAAAATTATGCTTAATTTTTATGCTATTTTAATTATAGTTTGTTTAACTAATAATGCATAATCCAATTTTAATTATTTCAATAGAAATTATTTTCTCTAAAAATTGAAAAAATATTCTTTAAAAAAAATTAAACTTAAGTTAATTATAAATATAAATTAATATTTTATACACTACAATTTAATACTCCATATTATTTTTTCTTTACGATTTATCAATTTTATTAATTTCTCACTAATGTTCCCAATGAGTTACTTGTTATGATAACATAACATATCTTTTAATTCGAGAAAAATTACTTCAAATATCTCATCATTAATCATTGGATTGTTACGACAAAAAACTAATTTAAATTACATTATATATAAATGAAGTTTGTTTGAAAGATCTCATACATAAATATTAATTATTTAATTTTTGAGAAATTAAGTATTAATTGCATTTTAAAATTCACAAATTTCAACTACTTTAATTTTCAAAATTTCAAAATTTTCTTAGATAATAAGTATTTGATTTTATAACCAATATTAAATACAATTTTTTAATGAAATTATAATTTAATTTTTGCTACAATTTAATAATAATTAAAGTACTATTTCTCTATGGAAAATAATTCTCTCTAAAATATTTATCCAATTAAATTATTTTTCCTTTAAAATATAGATTTATTAATGAAATATATTGATTTAATTTCTTAATTTAAAAATTAATCATAAAAAACTGCAAGATGAGTTAATGATCTTTTCGCAATTTAAGTATTTTAGTGTTTGCATAATTTTAGAATTGTCAAAATATTAAGATTAAAATACTTTTTTAAGAAATTATTTAATTAAATCACTAATTGCAATTATTCAATTTTTAGGTGCTTTTATATTTAATTTTTAATATAATTTAATAATTAAATCATAGAGTATAACTTAACTTTCTATTCATTAAATTTAATTTATTTTAATAATCATAAATTAAATTACAATTAATTAATAATATCTCTTGACTTATCTTAGTCTATAAGCTGATATTTCCTATTATTTTCTTGAAATGCGGATCTAAATAAGTTATCAGAAGAAAATTATCTATTTTGGTTTATATATAAAAAATAGGCTAAATTATTTATATGCTTAAAAATAGAATGTTATTAAGATTTAAGTTATTATTGAACTATTGAAAGGGATAGTGTATAATTGTTAAAATTTAAAAATTAAATAAAAAATATTTATAGAAAATTTATTTAATTTAAAGGAAATTTTAATTTATTAGAGTTTGAAAAAAATAATGCTAGTTAAATTTAATCGAGTTATATGAAATGTTTTAATTGTGTGAACAGGGATAATCTTTTCTTAGTCTAGCATTAGGAGATATTATTAGACTGATCCAAAAAGTGCAATAGATTAAAATGAATTTTAAATAAAAACTTATAATGGCTAAAATAAAGATTATATCAATTATCATTAAATTGCACTAATTCTTAATTTAATATATTTATGCAGGTGATAGTTATTGTGAATGCCTCTTCAATCTATATTTTTATTATCTAGTTAATTTTAATTGCTTTAATACTCTTATTTTATTTAATAAAAAACGAATCAAATAATAATAAAATCCTTATTTTAAATATTATCTGACAAAAAAACACAATAATTAATTCTAAGCAATAATTTTTTTAAGGGAATATTTTATACATTGAATTTTAAATAAAATCTTTTTATTCTTATATGTTTTATTATATTAATTCCTTCACTTAACTCATTAATTCAATAATTCCTTTTATTCAACATTAAAAAAATGAGATAAAATATGAATTCAATATTTTTTATTGGATCTATATTTATTTTTTTAAAAATAATAGACAACTTTAATTTAATAAAATAAATTAATCGAAATATTTGGCAAATTATTTAGCATGCTAAGTCTGCAAGTCTTAAATCTTAATCAGCTTGATCTATAAACCTTTTCAATATCAGTCCTATTTTTAAAATTGGAGAAATTCATTTGAAATTGGGAAATTATATTTAAATTATATTTAAATTAATTTAAATTATTTTAAAATACAGACGTCAAAAGATGGGCAATTTGAAAAATCTTGGGCTCTCTCGAAAAATAATTCAAAAATAGTTAAACTTTATTATTAGCTGTACTATTTTTCGCATTCCTAAAGTGAGATAACTTGACTTTGAAGTGAGGTAAAATATATTAAATTTATCGTCTTCTAATTAAAGTCAAGTTATCTCGTTTTAGGGATGAGATATTATAGTAAAGTCAATAATAAAGTCTAGTTTATTATAATTCTTATATCTCAAATTCGAATGTAATTCTTCGATAAATAAAAATTTATTTTATGAAAATTTTCTCGATTTCAACTGCAAAACCTTCAAAATTCAAACGACTGTGGCATTTTCTTAAATCTTTTTCAATTTACTCGATCATCTAAAAATCGTTAGATTCTAATGCTAACACCAATTCTGTTAGTAATCCATTAAATAGAATAGTATCAATAAGTCTATAACCTTGATTTTCAGAGTAAATTTATAAACATTTTTGAATTTCTTCCTGTAAAACATATAAATTCTTAATTTTAGTGACAGAAAATCCTATGAATATTAAATAATTTTTTTTTAATTATTTTGAAACGTTAAATTCTTTTTATATGCAAGAAAATTTTTTTATTTTAAATAAAAAAATAAGTTTATTAAAATATAAAACTTTTCTTTCTTGTGTATGGATTAAGATTCTTGAACAAATTGATTGCATGCCCAAAAATCAAAGTATGAAACTATCTGATATATCTAACTGGTTGCTCTAAATCCCAGTATTAATTTCTGTACAGAATTAAATAATAAGAAGAAAATATTATTATTATAATTTACACATTTCATAGGCCAAATAATAAACAATTTAATCTAAAAATTATAGTTAACGGGCACAATGTATGAAAAAATAGAATTAAAAAAATATATATTTTATAGTATTATATTTTATTTTTATTTTATGAGAACTTATATATTAATTATAATTTTTTTTGTTTAATCCATTTACCACCACCTCTTAAAATTAATCATACCTTATTTAATTATTTTAATTGTAGGAATTCATTAAATTGGGAAATTAAATTAAGAAGAATTATAATAAATTATAGCATTAAATTGAAGAACCACTGAAAATTCCATAAATTTATTAACTTTAATTGTAATTATTTTTTTAGTTATTATAGACTAATGTTTTAATAATAAACCATTTCATAAAATTGCCTTATTAATATATTACTTGATAAATTCATTTGCTATTAAAATTAAAATCAAATTATAATGAGTTTTAATAAATATATAATTAAGTCGTGTTATGAGAAATTTTTTAAATAAAAAATTAAAGAAAATATAGCTTAATTAAATTAATTTTGTTTTTCCAATTAATTCTATTCGTACAAAAATTGTAATTTAAATTAATATATCATTTTATTTTTTATTGAACCTTATTGTGCTATGATTAATTGAGCTAATGGAACAATAATCTTATAATTTTATATTTATCATCTTAAAATATTTAGCTTTTATCAATTTATTTAATCTTGAGAAGCTTTTTAAGCAAAAAGACTCCAAATAATTGATGATTTATATTTAAAGACTGTATAAGTGGAGTAAGCAATTATAGTTTGACCTAAATTCAAGATTATGCAAATTATAGTATATTTACTGATATGTCTATGTTGTTAGCAAAATGCTCGAATTTAATATTATTGTAGGAATACATTCAAAATTGGGAAATTTAATTAAATTAAAGTTATTATATTTCAAAATCTTGGCAGTTAAAGTTGGCCAATTAAAACGATCTTGGGCTCATTCGATAGATAATTTAAAATAAGCAGGACTTTACTATTGGTGGTACTATTTTATCTCATCGAGGGAGCGAGATAACTCAATTTAATGAATTTAGAGGTGTTTAATTAAAATTGAGTTATCTCGCTCCAGGGATGTGATAAAATAGTACCGCCAATAGTAAAAGTCCTGCTAAATTTTAATTATCGATCGAATGAGCCCAAGATCGTTTTAATTGGCCAACTTTAACTGCCAAGATTTTGAAATATAATAATTTTAATTTAATTAAATTTCACAATTTTGAATGTATTCCAACAATATTAAAATATTTAGTTAGTTTTGTAATTTAAATTTCGTTAAAAATTAAATTAAATTTTAAAATCAAAATATCTAAACGAATAGAAAATTTATTTCATTTATATATAAAACCCCAAAACCCCAAGAAAACTGAAATATAGAAATAAAATATAAATATAAAAAACAAAATATTAATAATTATATTCTAAACACATCATTTACTAAGCAGAAAAATAATATATTATATAATATATATATATATATATATATATATATGTTCTGACCAAGACCCCCCCCTACCCCCCGCTCCCCCCCCCATGAAAAAAAATGACCCTCCCCCCTGCCCCCCCCTTTATAATAAAATTTTTCAAATTATATGAAACATATTCTTATTCTTTGAATCATGATCTATCTAAAAAAAATCTTGCCCTGCAGGCAGCTACTTGTATTTATTATTGTATTTGATAAGCTTCACTATGTCCGTCGACTTTTTATTATACATGCTTCTAGAGGAAAATATTACAAATGAATTTATTTTCAAGTGTCATTAATTTAATTTTATTATATCTATTAATATAAACGAACCCAAATTTTATTTAATAATTTTTTATATCTACAATTGTCTTTATTCGGCATAATACTTTAAAATAATTTAATAAACATTTACACTTTTGTAAATATTTGTCTTATCATATCTTAATTATTTATGAAAATAATATATTGAAAAATTAAACAATATCTAAATATTTTATTTAATATTTTAATGATTAACAATAGTAGATTAATTTTCTTAATCATTTAATATAAATATAATTATACCTTTTATTAAAGCTTTTTATTTTTCGAATTCATTGATAATTTTATAAGTTCAATTTCTCAAAATATCACAAGTAAAAAATAATAGAATTGAGATTCAGCAAACAATAGTAGCTCTATAGTTTAGAGTTTGTTCAGTTTGAAAAAATAGTCAATTAAATCTCTCATTATCTTTCCAAATAAAGTTTTTAAATCCTGTTTAAAACATATTAAGTTTATTTAGAAATTTTCAGAAAGAAAAACGTGTAAGTATTAAATAACGATTAATAGATAAGGCTAATTTTTTCTAGAAATTTGCGGCATTATATAATCTTTAAGATTTAGAGTTATTATATGTAACTGATTTTATCCAAGATAAGATAAAGAGGAATTATAATTTTTAATGAGATAAGTTGTGTATGGACCCTAAAAATGAAGTAATTTACATAAATTATAAAAAATGAATTTAATTATTGATAAAATACGTAAAAATAGGAAATTTAAAAAATAAATTAAATATTTAATTATAACCAACTTATAGAAACCACTGTGTTGATTGAGAGTGTATTACAACAAATATTGATGATAGTAATCTTCAGCACCATAATATAAACCCCAAATTTTTCTTGAACAACCAAGCACTTGATATAAATGTTTGACAGGAATTAGATGATTTACATGATCGTTTGACACCGTCAATTGGCGTCGATCTGGCATGCCCACTTCATGTCGATTAGTCGTCGATAGGCTTGAGTTGAGGCCAACCAGCAACCCATTCTCATCTACTAGATCCTAAAATCTATTGCTCCATCCTTGAACCATCGGTGCCATCATTGGTAGCTCAAGCAGTTGGACCATCGTTGGTGTATTGGTGGACTTGACCTGAGCAATGCGCGGAGGTGAGAGAGGTTTTGGTAGTTTGACGATTGATTAGTTTAAACTTAAACTTAAAAGCGTGATTTATAATAGGGAAGTTTTAATCATTAATTTAACAGTTCAACTGCTATTCATGCTTGTCTTGACTGGTGCCAGAGCACCTGCAACTCCACTCATGGTCATTGATGGTTTACTCAGACGAACCCATGTCTGATGGTGATGCACCACTGCTTGACGCTGAACGCCCAGAGCTTGTTGACATCACTCTTGATCATGGCCTTCAGGATCTGGGAGAGTCTCTTAACCAAATGAATCCTATAAGAGGTTATGATTACTACACTAACTTGCTGTCTGCCTGCTCCTGCCTGAGGTGCCTCTTGATGTATGAGAACAGCTGCTCGATTGGGTTGAGCCAGGGTGAGTACTCGGCATTGAATAGCACCGTCACCTTCAACTTCCTCGCAGTCTCCAACACTTCAGAGTACTTGTGAATGACTGCGTTGTCCATGAGCAGCACGATCTTCTTCAGGCCTAGGTCCTTGTCAGTGCGCAGCTGGCTCAGGGTGTGGTAGAGGAAGTTCTCGAACAGCACGTCATCGAAGGCTCCCTCAATGACTTGGCTGGCGACCAGCTGGTCCTTAGTGATGGCTGCCACGAAGCTCATCGAGAACTGCTGCCTCTTGGTGGATTCCTTGGTGATTGAGAGATTCCTAGCCATGGTGCCATAAGTGCCCAACCTCTGGCTGACTTGCTGTCTGACTGCTGTGATGGGGGTATAATGTTACAATGGTTGAGCATCGAGGTTGCCAGAGTATACTATAGGTGCTTAGTCATTCAATTAGTTGGGTAGACTTAACCTGGTATCAACTAAAGTAATATAAAATCATATAGCTATAGCTTAC
>ARYC01013988.1:0-13477 GCA_000711775.1 Oxytricha trifallax
CCTTTCAGCTATCTCATTAAGAATGAACAGTATTAGAATGAGTTTACTAACGAATATATCGTTCTTAGAGAAGCTTAAAAAAGAGATTGCAAGAACTTGCTTAAGCTAGACGGTGTTATTTTAGACTTTGGGTTCATTGCACTAAGGCTTAAGAAATATGAAATGACTCTAAGAGACTATCTATATCAAAACAGATATCCGGATGACTTGAATGATATGATTAAGGGTGTTTAGGAGTTGCATGAACTTGGAAATGTTAATAGAGATTTAAAGCCTGAAAATGTGATGCTCAACCTCGGTCCTTTAGAAGTTGTAGTTATCGATTTCAATAGAGCCTTAAGATAAGAGATTGTAACATTAGCAAAGGTTCTTGGGACACCAGGATACTTCCCAATCAGAGAGAAGTGGACAAATGGCTCTGTTTAGTGGGATTTATGGGAAGTTGCTGCTATCATATTAGAAAGTGACATGGAAAGCATGTCTTACTTTGGTACTAAGCATGAAAAACAATCAATTAGCTTAGCTTAGAAGCATATAAAGTAAGAGAGTGTCTGCGAAGAAATAAAAAACATAGTAGAGATGATAATCGTGAGAGCTCCTTCATATCCTAGATAATCCTTAGATGACATTCTTGAGCCACTATAGAGAGCAAGATTCAAGAGATACAACAAAGACAAGCAGATTAAATTTGTTTGAATTAAGTACTCTAATTCTCATTAAATATTCATTAAATTCACATAAAACCTGCGATTTCTCTACTAACCCCAATAAGACCCCAACTATACCCTACAAATCAAAGCACTTATAAACCTCACTAAGGGGTTTTGGGGTTTAGATTGCACTCCAGGTTAGGAACTCGTATAGTTCCTTTTTACTTCCAATCTTTTATCTGATTCGGTTAACATTCACCTCTGTCAAATCTACTAATCGTTCCATAATGATGTAAAGGTTGTCGTTTGTTTTAAATAATTATTAATAAGTTGTACAAGTTTCAATCCTTAAATTAGTTTAATATTTTTTTTTACCTAAAATTGTTTTAAATAAATTTTATAAAAATATATCAAAGTATGATGAATTTATTTATAATGATTATTCTTAAATTATAGTTTGATTGGATTCTATATTATGTTATATTTGGGAGAATTATAACTAAATGTATATTAATATTTAAAATTCATTATAAACTTGTATATAAACAATTGTAATTTGGATTTTATAATTAGCATAATCAATCTAATAGTAACACTTTTATGGTAATATAAATATCTGTAATTTTATTCATTTAACATAAGAAAATTAACTATACTTCTAAAATATTAATATGCAATTTTATTAAATTATTTTTAACTTCTAATGTTCCTCCTAAACTAAGAGATATGATCAGCCAGATAGGTGTATTGCTTATTGCCACTCACATTAAAAATCACTCTGTCACCTTTGAATTTAAGGTGTTGTAAGCAAGAGATGACTGTAGTAGAGGGCAAATATGAAATTGCATGAAGATTGTTTTGGTTAAATAGCCTTGTGTGGTAAAAACTGGATAGGAAAGCAGGCCCTTATTTAGCTGTTGATGCGTCATTGATGATTCTCCAATCTTAAACTAGTAATTTCATAGTTTGTATTACTCTATAAACTAATTTATAAAAAATTAATTAATTTTATTCTGATTATCTGGATATATTCAAGTTAAATAGCATTTCCAAAATCAAAAGCTGCAAGATAATGTAATTAGCATAGTAATAAGATGTTCATATTTCTATTTTAAGGCATAATAGATATTTTAGATGCTTTTCGAACAATGAACTTTCATAGCAACTAAATTCGTGAAAGAATAACCTCTTAATTAAATAAATTATCACATCATGATATATAACATTTAAAAATGATTATAATCAATGGCTATTAAATAAATAATTATTGTAAATGAATAAAGCAAATGAAGAGATGTAGAGTTTAGCTGACTGCATTAAATAGATTAAGTTTAGATTGAAAAACAAATTGAGCTTGATCAAATCAAGCATTTGCCTACTTCATATGTCTCATACACACTTATATTTTCATTAATATTAAGTTTCAATAATTTAATATACTTTATGAGATAATCAATTAAGTAGACATGTATGATAACATCTCCATAGCCGATCTTTATGCTGCAATTAGGAATTAAAAGCAGTGAAAAGAATTTCAACTAGCAATCTTAAAACACTCAACAGCATTAAATTAAAATATGCTTATTTATTTATAATTATCTAATATTATAATATATATTATATAAATAACTAAAACTGCCTACAAGCAAGTTTAATAGTGTTAAGTGGAGCATATCACTCAATTCGATGAGCACAGCAGTGGGATTTTTAAGCAAACAGAGATCAATCTAGCTGAACTGATAAAATTGCAGTGACTCTGCATGGACGTAGCTTCTTGAAATGTAACAGCCTCAAGCATCAGCTGTGAATCAAAGCAGTTGACTGTATTTAATCTCACTTGGTAATGCGTTTGAATAGAGCAACAATTCTAACGCAATTAACATATATATAATTAATTAAATTATTTCATATTTTATAAAATACATATTTGTAGATATGTTGAGATGGTTGCTGCTAATTAAACAACTAAGTTGCAGGCTTATTCACAAAAATGAGGGTTGCTTTGAGTCTTATCCAGTTACTCACTGGATTTAAGAAGGAATCGAAGTAAGCTTGAAAACAGAAAAGAGAAGGTATAAGGATACCAAGACTGATGATAAATGTCACTGTCATTGGAGCAAATGATTGTGTCAATTACTTGGTCTAATAAGCAATATTAACATATTTTGAAAGTATAGTATTAGTGAATTAAAATAAGCATAAAATTATAATTAAATTATATATTTAAATAACTATCAATCATATACTTCTTTGTAGTTATTCAAGGCATAATGATGGTGGCATTTTAGCTGGGACCAGACACAGCATCTACAACTCCTGATACTTCAACTGCAGCAACTATCACAACTGCAGTCTCAAGCATAGACCACAATCAATTCAACAATTCAGTTCGGTTGATACTCATCTACCACTGTTTTCATTTGTTTATTGCAGATCAAAGCTAACTTTTCAGCTGGTGTTAAATAATAAGAATAAAGCAATGGTAAGTTGTCTTAAATACACCTATATCGGGGGAGTTTGATTTCAAAGAAGAGCTTTAAGCATTGGTTGAAGAAGGTTTGAATTAAGAAGTTAACTAAGGGATTTATGATAATATGAATGCTAATATATTTAATTCTTATAAGTATTGAGGTTAATAATAATAAATAATATCACAATTAATAGTATTGAAATTCCTGAATATAAATATAATTGATACAATCTCCTTATTCTCTGATCAACCTCACATTATCATTTAAATGCTTTATATTTGCCATTTATGAGCATTGCAATTTAATGCCTTAGCCTTGATCTAAAATATTGGACAGAATATTTCATGATCCTGCATATCATCCTTCGATAATTTAACTTCAATCAAGATATAATTGTTTATAAAGCATTAATTTAATATTAAATAATTATTATTTTATATACCCTATACATTTATACTGGATTATTTGATTAACTAAAGGTATTTATTTAATGTAACCTTTTCATTGCATTATAATTGCTATTAATATTTACCATTTCAAAGCACTTAATCAGTCACACCACAAATATCAACTGATTCCTCATTAAATCACCTTCAGTCTAGGATTACCTAGGTGAAACCTCTGTCGTCAGTTGTCATCTCGTACCTGACTGAAATGATCACTGATAGATGAACCAAGAAGACTGCGAAGTTATGCACTAGGACACTCACTGCTTGGACTTGATCTTGCCTGTATGCTTGGTGATGTATTAAATGGATTGTGGTTTCATTATTATCCACCGGTAAGAGTGCTTCCCCTCTACTAATATACAATTAATCATATTTATAAAGTATATATTAATTGATTTTAATATTATATAAGTATGAAAGTAAAGGAGGAAAGTGAAATGGATTTTAATATCATTATTTTTCTTTTGCTCACTCAAATGTAAATTGAGAATCTATTATTGTAAATAAGAAGGCTACTTGCTATAGTTATATTGATAAGGAGAGAACTCAATAAAAAAAATATAAGATTGCTAATATGTTTATAATTTATTAAAATTAGGTTAACATATAGATTTCATATATTTCAAGATACTAAATTTTATTATATATGATAATGATTAAATTTTTATTAATATATAATATAATAAATAAAAGTAAATAATTAGTAACTTTAAGTAAATTATAAATAAAAATATCAATTAAAAGATTAAAATATACTGAAGCTAATATTAATAATCTAAGCTAAGAGTAGGATTACGGTAAACCGCCTATTCATTCAACCTCTTTCTATCTAACTACTATTTATTTACTTTTGTCTTATTAATAAAATTTCTTCTCGCTTGATTCCTTAGATCCTATTTACATGATTCAATAGTCCTAACCCATTTTCTGTCCTCTCTTATATGTTTATGACCTGATTTTTAGCTTATGCCTTACATGCTTTTAAACATGTTGCCCTCGACTTCTGTCACTTTAATACTATTTATATAAATTTCCCTTCTTATTCAAAGTACTCCTTGTCATCATTATTTTTGGTACAAATCCCAGAACTAATTTGTCCCAATGGTTTAATTGAGAACTAAATTAATGTAATCCAATCAAAATGTTTGCTTTCTCTAAAATCATCTCGATCTATCTACTATGTCCTTTTTAATCTCATTTTCATCAATAGTCATCCCAGATCTACTGATCTCCACATTCAAACATCCAATCTAATTGTTAAAGAGAAAATAGTATATTTGTATGTTAATCAGGCTATTTACGTATATCTGGAAAACTTGTTCATTTTGTTGCTACCAAGCTAGTTCATTTATTATATATATATATATTGCCACTACACGCAGTCCTAAAAGTCCCTAACTTAACTGGTTTAATTAATGTTCACAATTTAATTTACTTTAAAGGGATTCCCAATAGTACCCGTGAATTCAAATATTAGCCTCAAGTGTTATTAAATTATTGCAAAATTGCCAATCAACTTTCTAGAATCATTGATCCTCAGCTGTCTTGAGCCTTTTTCAATCTTTACCAAAATGAAGTTTCTGTAATTCTTTAAGATTCTTGAGCAGCTTTAACGGAATCACTTCGCCTTGAATGCCATCATGGTATCTTCAGAATTTACTATCCTCAATTTTATGATTGGTTATTCCGATGTTCTTCTTAATGCTTTGAAGACTATAAATATTCACGACTTTTTAGTGGTTAAATAATTTAATCCTGCCTAGACTGGTCAAACTAAACTTTCTTCGTTCTCTCTGATATTCATAACTTGTGATAATAAGCCCTCATATCTAATAAAAAGTTGAGTCAAAGCACTTGACTACGATTGGGTAAAAGTTGTTCCTATAATTTTAAAGGAGATATAATACTTGTTTATTTGTATAGACTGTTTTTGATGGTAAAAGTCTAGAAGCATGGATATTATATAAACAATCTTATTCATGACTCCGACAATAATTTACCTATAATTTCAATATAAAGTAAGTTAAAGGTAATATTATTTGTTACTTTATATCTTTCTCTTTTCTTAAGCATTTCTTTAGTATCATTGTTTAGTAATTAAATATTTTTATATTAAAATAATTTAATTTCTTATTTTATACTTAAAGAAGATATATTACAATAAGAATACAGTTATAATTGTCATAAATCAAAAATAAAAACGAATTTATAATAAGTTTTCTTTTTATAATTTCCATTCATATTTTATCTAACTCATATTCATACACAAACTAGTATCGTTTTAAGATAACATAAAATTTTCTATTTATATAAAAACAATAAAAATAGATGAAGTTTGAGGAAAACTTATATAAATTAAAATTACTAATTATTTTAAACTATTACATGGGCACACTCCTCTACATCAAATGGACATATTTATACTTTATTTTTAAAATAAATCATTGTTAGTTATTCATGTATTATTCGCATCATATCCCTAATGTTTACCCATTATAACAAAGAGCTTATCCAGGGCATATACTTAGTAATTCCTATGATAATTAAATTCTTGTTATTATATGTAATGATTGATTCCTTTAAAATATAGCTACCAAGAATCAAATCGAAATGTTTCCATTTAGTGTTTATCTCTTTCCCATGATTATATTATCTTTCTGTCCAGAGTTTTTGAACGAGTATTCCTCTTCTCCTAGTCTTCTCTCTATCTACATATCTCTTAATTAGGGTTTTCTCTATATTTTTGTTCTAAAGCCGGGGCGACATACTGTCATAATCATTCTGGTAGTCATCAGAGTTCATAGATCCTCTCCTGACATAGATTATCTTGTCAAATCCTTGATATTACACTTCAGTTAGATCCATGATTCTTTTTAATTTAATTTGATCTCCTTAAATTAGTAAAATTACTTAGAATTATCAGTGAATGAGTAAATTATAAATAAACCTTTGAGTTATAATTTAAATAAACTCATATTTAATAAAAACTAAACTAATCAAATATGTAATGTTTTAAGATGAGCAGTATTTATTTCATGAATAAAGAAAATTATAAATAATTATGAATAGCGATTAAGAGTTAGTATATATTTAATAAAGGGATAACTAAAAATTAAAAACTTCTTAACTTAGTTCGTTAAATAAATTAAATATAGCAATTCTTTTCTCTAAATTATTAATATCCACTTGTCAATATTAACTAAGTGTATTAAAACCATCTGAGTGCTTGTTAAATGATACTCTTTGGGACTGTGATTCATTTATCTTCTTGCTGGGGTTTGACTTCCCAATCTTCAGTTTGCTTTTAAATCCCATTTGCTAGTTCAGCAGAACTTTGTATTGCTCCTCCTCACTTAACCCCAGAGTTTTCAGTTCTCTGTTTCTGTCTTTGTAACTTAATCTGATCTATAAGACTTTCAAGTATTCTTTCATTTCATTTGAACTTAATTCCTTGGTTTGCATGTTTTTTCACTATTATGTAATGATTATCTACTATAAACTGTATATACTGGAACTATTTTAGTTAATTAAATTACCTTTTTAATTGCTAACTGTTTTTCTTATAATTATATACTTAATATTGTCCTATTTAATCGTATTTAAAACAAATTAATATTTATTCAAGATTAAATTGAAGATTATTATTATTATAACATTCTCAACTAAAAAGAATATAATATAATGTTATTTAAAATATTTTAAGCATATTAATTTGAATTAACTAATATGGAATATTAATTAAGATATATAAAACCTTTGCTTTTCTTCAAGCATGAAGATGCCTATGATGAGAATCACCACCCTTAATTTTATGTGTGACCAGGGGAACGCATTTAGCGTTCAGTTAAGCCAAGTAAGTTTCATCAACAGTGGCAATATGAACATAAAATTTTATAAACTCTTAGTTAATCGTTTATCTTCATCTTCGATTCTCATATAATAGAAAACATTTATCTATATTTTTCTTTGTTATTTTAACTTTAAGATTCAGTATTACTATGGCTTATAATATTTTCTCACAATTTGATTATAAAATTCTTTTATTGTATTTAGAATTTCATCATGGTATACCTTTTTTAATATGATTTGCTCTGAATAGTCTATTAATTGGTTTGTCGTACTCATAATTCTCTAGTTGTTATATATCTTGATTTAACTACACCATATTTGTAATAATTTCAATCTATTAGTGGCTACTCATATTTAATAATTAATCTGTTCTCTTATTTGTTTGGAGAACCTATTAAGGTCTCCAGCTTTATTAATAAGATTAAACATTTGGACGATATTATCGTTCACAAATAATGTATAAATATTTTGCATTAGTGCTACCTACGTGATTTGCAGTTGTCCTTTATTATCTTATTGAAACCATAGTGTCCATAACATTCTCTTCTCTGAATCTTCTATTTCTCTATTATAATAAGCTTTTCTGTTTTCTTATATCTAAGCTTATCTTTATTAGGCCTTAGGAATCGACCAATTTTAACATTTATCCTTTCAGAATAAATTCTATTATAATTTCACGGTCACTGGTCGATTTGAGCTAAGTCATGTTTCTTAAAACCTTATTTGGGATACTAATTGATGCCTTACTTTCATCTTCAATTAAAGTTCCATCTTTTCAATATCTTCAGTCTTCTAAAACAAGGCAGCAACCATCGAAGTATACTTGTAAAATAATTTATAATCTAATTTATACTTCTTAATGGTTTCACTTAAAGTAAGGTTGGTTATTCAAGCTGGTTAATCTTTGATAGTTTTTTGCCTATCTCTTTACATCATTCTATATATTTTCCAAGTAGTTATTGTGAATTAAGATAAATATTTAATCCCAGATATTTAGTCTCCTACACCTTGCTTATTTATAATATTCAGAATTATCTTTCAAAATTCCTTCTATTAAATGGTATTTTAATTAAAACTATCATTATATTTATTATTATTAATATAAGAATAATAACAAATATGCTTAATTAAAATATCTCTAAACGTATTTAAAGTTTCACTTTATCATTTTTGAATTTCACATAAACTCTGAGAATATAATATTTTGGCATATATTGACACTACCTCATCAATCCGAAAATCATTTATTTGAAATATTTATTTACATTCATACATTTACATAAAAACAATAATTGTTTAGACTATATTAAGAAGTTAATTGTTTTCATTATATAACAGCTAAATTTTGAAAAGAATTAAACAACTTTACTTCTTAAGTAATTAACTATTCTTAATGAAAAATTGGTTAAGTCAAAATAGTATTTATTACTCAGGAAGACTGGCTTTTTGTCCTTTACTTTAAAATATGTGGATTTCCATAAAAACTAATTAATTTCTTTTTGAAGTATTAAGAGTCTTTTATCAGCGTATAAAGCTACCAATTTGCCTTATATATTAGTAACAGTAGTTCTTGTTAGAAGAAGAATGCATGATAAACAATCTTGATGATTATCTGCTCCCCAAGCAACTTTCTATTCTGTGACTATTACTATTTCCTCATTTAGATCTTTGCTGGTTGTGGAAAGTTGTTCAATTAATTTTTCTATTTCTGCCGTATTTATTGGTAACTATTCTTTCTTGTGAGATTTGGAATAATTTATCCTTTCTGATCAAGTCTTTTCTCACCAGCAGATAAAATTTACTATTTTAACACTTTTTAATTGAGGTTTTGAAATATTCTTGAATTCTAATAAGGTTTATGTGGGTACGATTGTTTTCATTGAATTTATTTTGGTAGCTTTCAGTTTGTAACAGCCCACTCTTCTCTTTGTTTATTTTGTTGATTCTATATTATATATTCAAAATACTTAGATTACTAGATGTTTTATTTAATGACTTTAATTCATTTTTAGATTTTGTTGTAAATACATTAAATATTAGTGTATTAAGTATTTATATAGAATTAAAATATTATTTCTAGTATATTCACAAAAATGTTCAAAATAAAAATATGTATATTATGAAATATTAAAAATATGATGTTTAGGGGTATTAAATTATTCTTCTGTTATCTTGTATTTATTTATATAATTGTCAAATTTCTAATTATCTATTATTTATTTATCATGTATATTAAAATTAAAAACTAACATTATATTTAAACTAAATAATTATTTATTTAAAATAGAATAAAACACAATTTATTAATAATAATGAATGAATATATTGATTATAATGATTATAAACTTTGCCTGTTTTGATCTTTTTGATCTTAGTTTAACAAGATTAGTCTCCTTTCTTTCATACACTATGGGATATGACTACATATAACCTTGAAATGACTTTCTTGCTCATGGTTTTAGTTATGAGCCAAGACTTACTAAGCATCTTCCAGTAAATCCATCAAGATCAATAGTTTTGTTGAAATTGCACTTCCTTTTACTCTTTTTGACATTAGTTTACTAGCAGGACTTCACACTCTCTTGTTCATCAATCATTACAGTGTTTTATAAATTTCCTTTTTCCTCCTGTATTCTCCTTTGTCATGCAATAATTAACTAAAATATTCTTTGAATTTTTTAATAGTATGTAAAATAACAATGAAAGGATTTTAAATTATTTTTACAATTTTGCTTTTAACCTGTTTCAGAAATTAACCTTGATAGTAATAAAAGCAATTAAATGCAAATAAATCATCAAAAGCAGGAAAGAAACATAAAGTTTAAGTATATATTATATAAGTAATTTATAAACATTTTTATAACTATAAATTTTTATATAATTAATTCAAATATTACATCCAGAATCATCTAGAAAGCTCTGAATATCAAAAAATGACAAGTAATATATTTAATATAAAAATACTTTATTTATAATATCAAGTTTAATAATAAAATATTAATCTTCAAAGAGTAAAAATTAATTATTTAATTATAATTAATAAAAACAAAAACTTGCTTGACGTAAAAAACAATTAATTAAAATAGGATGGGTTTTAACATAAAAATAATAAAAAATATTATATAGATTTAAATATCATTAATTTGTTTGAAAATCAAAAATTATAAAAGATAAATAACAAAATTAATTCTAAATATATTATTAAATTATTGTAAAAAAATCTTTACTTAACATTTTTGAAATAAATAATTATATGAAATTAAAATAAACAAAAATTAAAATATTATTGATTATCTAAAACTGTTATTATTCTATTTATATAAACTAAAAAAATTCTAAAAACATTCTTATAAATAAAATAAAACAAGAAAGACTCAAAAGGACTAATTTAAATAAGTGATTCTGAGAATATTCAGCATATAAGTCTATAAGTTTAAAATTATATATAAATAAATAACAAAAAAATGAAGAAGGAAAAAGTAAATAAAACTAAAATAGGAAAAAAACGCACAATAGATTTATAAATTTGTGAAAAGTAAAAATTGTAATAAAATAACAAAATTATCATAAAAATGTAAAAATCATGTCAAACCTTGAAAAGAAAATTAATATTATTATTTTTAAAATAAATTATTATATTTAGCAATTATTATATATCCCTAAAAAAGTTTTAAATTCATAAGAAATTAAACATAAAATAAGGATAAATTCACCAAATCAAGGTCATTCTTCTATCATCAATAAAGGCTCTTAGGCAACTGATCCAGGTGTGGGGAGCTGTAGATCATAGTTTTTTGAGCTCATCTTCAAACTAACTACCTTAGGACTTAACCAAATGAGTACTTTTAGAGATAGCGTGGCTTCAAGATAAAGAATGAGTGATTGTCATCGTTTTTTGTGACAGGGAAAGTCCTCAGATAACCTTCATTTCTTCTTTGACTGCTCTTTAAGTAGTCTACTATTTTTTCCTGATTTCTAAATACCCAGATTGCATTTTACAACATTTGAGTGGAAAAACTTATCGAAAACTGTAAAATTATGGTAAAACTCAAAAATTGATTGAAATATTATAATTTATAAAAGAGACAAATATGATCAAATTCACTGAAAACACCGTATTTGAGCAGTTTAGAAGAGATTAAAAATTCATGAAAAAATTAAGATTTAAAAAATTGTGAAAGTGAAAATGCCAAATCTAGATCGATCTTCTATCATCAATAAAGGCTCTTAGGCAACTGATCCAGGTGTAGAAAGCTGTAGATCATAGTTTTTTGAGCTCATCTTTCAAACTAGCTACCTTAGGACTTAAGTAAATGAGTACTTTTAGAGATAGCGTGGCTTCAAGATAAAGAATGAGTGATTGTCATCGTTTTTTGTGACAGGGAAAGTCCTCAGATAACCTTCATTTCTTCTTTGACTGCTCTTTAAGTAGTCTACTATTTTTTCCTGATTTCTAAATACCCAGATTGCATTTTACAACATTTGAGTGGAAAAACTTATCGAAAACTGTAAAATTATGGTAAAACTCAAAAATTGATTGAAATATTATAATTTATAAATAGAGACAAATATGATCAAATTCACTGAAAACACCGTATTTGAGCAGTTTAGAAGAGATTAAAAATTCATGAAAAAATTAAGATTTAAAAAATTGTGAAAGTGAAAATGCCAAATCTAGATCGATCTTCTATCATCAATAAAGGCTCTTAGGCAACGGATCCAGGTGTAGAAAGCTGTAGATCATAGTTTTTTGAGCTCATCTTTCAAACTAGCTACCTTAGGACTTCACCAAAAGAGTACTTTTAGAGATAGCGTGGGTTCAAGCTAAAGAAAGAGTGACTGGCATCGTTTTTTGTGACAGGGAAAAGTCCTCAAATAACCTTCATTTCTTCTTTGACTGCTCTCTAAGTAGTCTACTATTGTTCAGTGACCTCTAAATACCCAGATTGTATCTTACAACATTTGAGTGGAAAAAACTTATCGAAAACTGTAAAATGTAAAAGTATTGTAAAATTCAAAAATTGATTGAAATATTATAAATTATAAAAAGTGACAAATATGATCAAATTCACTGAAAACACCGTATTTGAGCAGTTTAGAAGAGATTAAAAATTCATGAAAAAATTAAGATTTAAAAAATTGTGAAAGTGAAAATGCCAAATCTAGATCGATCTTCTATCATCAATAAAGGCTCTTAGGCAACGGATCCAGGTGTAGAAAGCTGTAGATCATAGTTTTTTGAGCTCATCTTTCAAACTAGCTACCTTAGGACTTAAGTAAATGAGTACTTTTAGAGATAGCGTGGCTTCAAGCTAAAGAAAGAGTGATTGGCATCGTTTTTTGTGACAGGGACAAGTCCTCAGATAACCTTCATTTCTTCTTCGACTGCTCTCTAAGTAGTCTACTATTGTTCCCTGATCTCTAAATACCCAGATTGCATTTTACAACATTTGAGTGGAAAAACTTTTTGAAAACTGCAAAATTACGGTAAAACTCAAAAATTGATTGATTTATTAAAATTTATAAATAAAGACAAATATGATCAAATTCACTGAAAACACCGTATTTGAGCAGTTTAGAAGAGATTAAAAATTCATGAAAAAATTAAGATTTAAAAAATTGTGAAAGTGAAAATGCCAAATCTAGATCGATCTTCTATCATCAATAAAGGCTCTTAGGCAACGGATCCAGGTGTAGAAAGCTGTAGATCATAGTATTTTGAGCTCATCTTTCAAACTAACGACCTTAGGACTTCACCATATTATTATTTTCAGAGATAGCGTGGCTTCAAGCTTAAGAAAGAGGGATTGCCATCGTTTATTGTGACAGGGCAAAGTTCTCTGATAACCTTCATTTCTTCTTTGACTGCTTTATTAGTAGTCTACTATTGTTCCCTGACCTTTAAATACCCAGTTTGCATCTTACAACATTTGAGTTGAAAAACCTTTTGAAAACTGCAAAATTACGGTAAAACTCAAAAATTGATTGATATATTAAAATTTATAAATAAAGACAAATATGATCAAATTTCACTGAAAACACCGTATTTGAGCAGTTT
>ARYC01013993.1:0-18642 GCA_000711775.1 Oxytricha trifallax
GTAATTCAGAGAACGCTCTACATTCCTTGATATGGCGAGACAAAATCTGTTGACAATGAATATATCTTCCAGCAATTTTAAATATAGCTGCATTTTACAAAATGTCTAATCTTGCAAGTTTTTTATGATAAATTTCCCTCTTTATTTATTGATTCAATTGCTGAGTTTTAAACAACTCATTTCTAGAGAGAGGCACTTGCACTCGAATTTAAATTCTTTTAAGCTTAAGCAGAGTGAAACACTGAAACCCAGAAACCCTAATTCCCATTTCTTCCTAACATCGTGCACAACTTTCTCAGTTCATTAATTCATGAAATAATGTTGAAAACGAATTTGCAAATATAATGTTATCTTGCTGATGGAGCCAATTCTTATAATCAATTTTTATTAGCGTCATATTGCTCACCACATTTTGAATAGCTAGAAGACTACATTCAATTCTCTAGCTCTTAAGTGTGTAAGCACATAAATCTGGATAGATGTTCAAGAAAAATATAAGATAATTTTTTTTCTCTGTTGTTTTAAAGTCAAAAATACTGAATGAAATCAATCAATCAAGTCATAACTTTTTAAAATGGGGGTGAATGGGATTCAAACTAAATCACATAATGTAGTTCAGAGTATGCTCTCCATTTCTTGATATGACGAGACAAAGTCTGTTGACATTGAATATATCTTTCATCAATTTTAAATATAGCTGCATTTCATATAATGTTTTATCTTGTAAGTTTTTATGATAAGTTTCCCTCTTTATTTATTGATTTAATTGCTGAGTTTTAAACAACTCATTTCTAGAGAGAGGCACTTGCACTCGAATTTAAATTCTTTTAAGCTTAAGCAGAGTGAAACACTGAACCCCCGAAACCCTAATTCCCATTTCTTCCTAACATCGTGCACAACTTTCTCAGTTCATTAATTCATGAATAAATAATATTGAAAACGAGTTTGCAATTATAATGTTATCTTGCTGATGGAGGCAATTCTTATAATCAATTTTTATTAGCGTCATATTGCTCACCACATTTTGAATAGCTAGAAGACTACATTCAATTCTCTAGCTTCTTAAGTGTCTAAGGACACAAATTTGGATAGATGTTCAAGAAAAATATAAGATAATTTATTTTGTGTTTTTTTAAAGTCAAAAATACTGAATGAAATCAATCAATCAAGTCACAACTTTTTAAAATGGGGGTGAACGGGATTCAAACTAAAACACATAATGTTATTTAGAGAACGTTCTACATTCCTTGATATGGCGAGACAAAATCTGTTGACAATGAATATATCTTCCAGCAATTTTAAATATAGCTGCATTTTACATAATGTTTTATCTTGTAAATTTTAATGATAAATTTCCCTCTTTATTTATTGACTCAATTGATGAGTTGTAAAGAACTCATTTCTTGAGAGAGGCACTTGCACTCGAATTAAAATTCTTTTAAACTTAAGCAGAGTGAAACACTGAACCCCCGAAACCCTAATTCCCATTTCTTCCTAACATCGTGCACAACTTTCTCAGTTCATTAATTCATGAAATAATATTGAAAACGAGTTTGCAATTATAATGTTATCTTGCTGATGGAGGCAATTCTTATAATCAATTTTTATTAGCGTCATATTGCTCACCACATTTTGAATAGCTAGAAGACTACATTCAATTCTCTAAGCTCTTAAGTGTCTAAGCACATAAATCTGGATAGATGTTCAAGAAAAATATAAGATAATTTTTTTTCTCTTTTTTTAAAGTCAAAAATACTGAATGAAATCAATCAAATTAGTCACAACTTTTTAAAATGGGGGTGAACGGGATTCAAACTAAATCACATAATGTAATTCAGAGAACGCTCTACATTCCTTGATATGGCGAGACAAAATCTGTTGACAATGAATATATCTTCCAGCAATTTTAAATATAGCTGCATTTTACAAAATGTCTAATCTTGCAAGTTTTTTATGATAAATTTCCCTCTTTATTTATTGATTCAATTGCTGAGTTTTAAACAACTCATTTCTAGAGAGAGGCACTTGCACTCGAATTTAAATTCTTTTAAGCTTAAGCAGAGTGAAACACTGAAACCCAGAAACCCTAATTCCCATTTCTTCCTAACATCGTGCACAACTTTCTCAGTTCATTAATTCATGAAATAATGTTGAAAACGAATTTGCAAATATAATGTTATCTTGCTGATGGAGCCAATTCTTATAATCAATTATTATTATCGTCATATTGCTCACCACATTTTGAATAGCTAGAAAACTACATTCAATTCTCTAGCTCTTAAGTGTCTAAGGACACAAATCTGGATAGATGTTCAAGAAAAATATATAATAATTTGTTTTGTGTTTTTTTAAAGTCAAAAATACTGAATGAAATCAATCAATCAGCTCACAACTTTTTAGAATGGGGGTGAACGGGATTCAAACTAAATCACATCATGTAATTCAGAGCACGCTTTACATTTCTCGATATGGCGAGACAAAATCTGTTGACAATGAATATATCTTCCAGCAATTTTAAATATAGCTGCATTTTACATAATGTTTTATCTTGTAAATTTTAATGATAAATTTCCCTCTTTATTTATTGACTCAATTGATGAGTTGTAAAGAACTCATTTCTTGAGAGAGGCACTTGCACTCGAATTAAAATTCTTTTAAACTTAAGCAGAGTGAAACACTGAACCCCCGAAACCCTAATTCCCATTTCTTCCTAACATCGTGTACAACTTTCTCAGTTCATTAATAATTCATGAAATATTATTAAAAACGATTTTTGCAAATATAATGTTATCTTGCTGATGGAGCCAATTCTTATAATCAATTTTTATTATCGTCATATTGCTGCTCACCCCATTTTGAAAAGCTAGAAAACTACATTCAATTCTTTAGCTCTTAAGTGTCTAAGGACAGAAATATGGATAGATGTTCAAGAAGAATATAAGATAATTTATTTTGTGTTTTTTTTAAAGTCAAAAATACTGAATGAAATCAATCAATCCAGCTACAACTTTTTAAAATGGGGGTTAACGGAATTCAAACTAAATTACATAATGTAATTCAGAGAACGCTCTACATTTCTTGATATGGTGGCGAGACAAAATCTGTTGACAATGAATATATCTTCCAGCAATTTTAAATATAGCTGCATTTTACATAATGTTTCATCTTGTAAGTTTTTATGATAAATTTCCCTCTTTATTTATTGATTCAATTGATGAGTTTTAAACAACTCATTTCTAGAGAGAGGCACTTGCACTCGAATTTAAATTCTTTTAAGCTTAAGCAGAGTGAAACACTGTAACCCCGAAACCCTAATTCCCATTTCTTCCTAACATCGTGCACAACTTTCTCAGTTCATTAATTCATGAAATAATATTGAAAACGAATTTGCAAATATAATGTTATCTTGCTGATGGAGCCAATTCTTATCATCAATTTATATTATCGTCATATTGCTCACCACATTTTGAATAGCTAGAAGACTACATTCAATTCTCTAGCTCTTAAGTGTCTAAGCACATAAATCTGGATAGATGTTCAAGAAAAATATAAGATAATTTTTTTTCTCTTTTTTTAAAGTCAAAAATACTGAATGAAATCAATCAAATTAGTCACAACTTTTTAAAATGGGGGTGAACGGGATTCAAACTAAATCACATAATGTAATTCAGAGAACGCTCTACATTCCTTGATATGGCGAGACAAAATCTGTTGACAATGAATATATCTTCCAGCAATTTTAAATATAGCTGCATTTTACATAATGTTTCATCTTGTAAGTTTTTATGATAAATTTTCCTATTTATTTATTGATTAAATTGATGAGTTTTAAACAACTCATTTCTTGAGATAGGCACTAACACTCGAATTTAAATTCTTTTAAACTTAAGACGTTAAATCACTGAATCCCCGAAACCATAATTCCCATTTCTTCCTAACATCGTGCACAACTTTCTCAGTACATTAATTAATGAAATAATATTGAAGACGAATTTGCAAATATAATGTTATCTTGCTGATGGAGCCAATTTTTATAATTAATTTTTATTATCGTCATACTGCTCACCACATTTTGAATAGCTAGAAAACTACATTGAATTCTCTAGCTCTTAAGTGTCCAAGTACACAAATCTGGATAGATGTCCAAGAAAAATATAAGATAATTTATTTTGTGTTTTTTTAAAGTCAAAAAAACTGAATGAAATCAATCAATCAAGTCACAACTTTTTAAAATGGGGGTGAACGGGATTCAAACTAAAACACATAATGTAATTCAGAGAACGCTCTACATTCCTTGATATGGCGAGACAAAATCTGTTGACAATGAATATATCTTCCAGCAATTTTAAATATAGCTGCATTTTACAAAATGTCTAATCTTGCAAGTTTTTTATGATAAATTTCCCTCTTTATTTATTGATTCAATTGCTGAGTTTTAAACAACTCATTTCTAGAGAGAGGCACTTGCACTCGAATTTAAATTCTTTTAAACTTAAGCAGGCAGGTTGAAACACTGAACCCCCGAAACCCAAATTCCCATTTCTTCCTAACATCGTGCACAATTTTCTCAGTTCATTGATTCTTATGAAATAATATTGATAACGAATTTGCAATTAATTATAATGTTATCTTGATGATGGAGCCAATTCTTATAATCAATTTTTTATTATCGTCATATTGCTCACCACATTTTGAATAGCTAGAAAACTACATTCAATTCTCTAGCTCTTAAGTGTCCAAGTACACAAATCTGGATAGATGTCCAAGAAAAATATAAGATAATTTATTTTGTGTTTTTTTAAAGTCAAAAAAACTGAATGAAATCAATCAATCAAGTCACAACTTTTTAAAATGGGGGTGAACGGGATTCAAACTAAAACACATAATGTAATTCAGAGAACGCTCTACATTCCTTGATATGGCGAGACAAAATCTGTTGACAATGAATATATCTTCCAGCAATTTTAAATATAGCTGCATTTTACAAAATGTCTAATCTTGCAAGTTTTTTATGATAAATTTCCCTCTTTATTTATTGATTCAATTGCTGAGTTTTAAACAACTCATTTCTAGAGAGAGGCACTTGCACTCGAATTTAAATTCTTTTAAGCTTAAGCAGAGTGAAACACTGTAACCCCGAAACCCTAATTCCCATTTCTTCCTAACATCGTGCACAACTTTCTCAGTTCATTAATTCTTATGAAATAATATTGATAACGAATTTGCAATTGTAATGTTATCTTGATGATGGAGCCAATTCTTATAATTAATTTTTATTATCGTCCGTCATATTGCTCACCACATTTTGAATAGATAGAAAACTACATTCAATTCTCTAGCTCTTAAGTGTCCAAGTACACAAATCTGGATAGATGTTCAAGAAAAATATAAGATAATTTATTTTGTGTTTTCTTTTTAAAGTCAAAAATATTGAATGAAATCACTCAATCAGTCTACAACTTTTTAAAATGGGGGTGAACGGAATTCAAACTAAAACACATAATGTAATTCAGAGAACGCTCTACATTCCTTGATATGGCGAGACAAAATCTGTTGACAATGAATATATCTTCCAGCAATTTTAAATATAGCTGCATTTTACAAAATGTCTAATCTTGCAAGTTTTTTATGATAAATTTCCCTCTTTATTTATTGATTCAATTGCTGAGTTTTAAACAACTCATTTCTAGAGAGAGGCACTTGCACTCGAATTTAAATTCTTTTAAGCTTAAGCAGAGTGAAACACTGAAACCCAGAAACCCTAATTCCCATTTCTTCCTAACATCGTGCACAACTTTCTCAGTTCATTAATTCATGAAATAATGTTGAAAACGAATTTGCAAATATAATGTTATCTTGCTGATGGAGCCAATTCTTATAATCAATTATTATTATCGTCATATTGCTCACCACATTTTGAATAGCTAGAAAACTTCATTCATTTCTCTAGCTCTTAAGTTTCTAAGGATACAAATATGAAAAGATGTTCAAAGAAAATATAAGATTATTTATTTTGTTTTTTTTTAAGTCAAAAATGCTGAATGAAATCAATCAATCAGTCCACAACTTTTTAAAATGGGGGTGAACGGAATTCAAACTAAATTACATAATGTAATTCAGAGAATGCTCTACATTTCTTGATATGGCGAGACAAAATCTGTTGACAATGAATATATCTTCCAGCAATTTTAAATATAGCTGCATTTTACATAATGTTTCATCTTGTAAGTTTTTATGATAAATTTCCCTCTTTATTTATTGATTCAATTGATGAGTTAAACAACTCATTTCTAGAGAGAGGCACTTGCACTCGAATTTAAATTCTTTTAAGCTTAAGCAGAGTGAAACACTGTAACCCCGAAACCCTAATTCCCATTTCTTCCTAACATCGTGCACAACTTTCTCAGTTCATTAATTCATGAAATAATATTGAAAACGAATTTGCAAATATAATGTTATCTTGCTGATGGAGCCAATTCTTATAATTAATTTTTATTATCGTCATACTGCTCACCACATTTTGAATAGCTAGAAAACTACATTGAATTCTCTAGCTCTTAAGTGTCCAAGTACACAAATCTGGATAGATGTCCAAGAAAAATATAAGATAATTTATTTTGTGTTTTTTTAAAGTCAAAAATACTGAATGAAATCAATCAATCAATCAGTCACAACTTTTAAAAATGGTCGTGACCGAGATTCAAAATAAATCACATTATGTAAAAATTGAAAATTCTCTAATTTCCTGATATGACGAGACAAAATCTGTTGACAATGAATATATCTTTCAGTAATTTTAAATTTAGCTGCATTTTACAAAATATTCTATCTTGTAAGTTATTATGATAAATTTCCCTCTTATTTATTGATTTAATTGCTGAGTTTTAAACAACTCATTTCTAGAGAGAGGCACTTGCACTCGAATTTAAATTCTTTTAAGCTTAAGCAGAGTGAAACACTGTAACCCCGAAACCCTAATTCCCATTTCTTCCTAACATCGTGCACAACTTTCTCAGTTCATTAATTCATGAAATAATATTGATAACGAATTTGCAATTGTAATGTTATCTTGATGATGGAGCCAATTCTAATAATTAATCTTTATTATCGTCATATTGTTCACCACATTTTGAATAGCTAGAAAACTACATTCAATTCTCTAGCTCTAAAGTCTCTAAGGACACAAATCTGGATAGATGTTCAAGAAAAATATAAGAAAATTTATTTTGTGTTTTTTAAAGTCAAAAATACTGAATGAAATCAATCAATCAAGTCACAACTTTTTAAAATGGGGGTGAACGGGATTCAAACTAAAACACATAATGTAATTCAGAGAACGCTCTACATTCCTTGATATGGCGAGACAAAATCTGTTGACAATGAATATATCTTCCAGCAATTTTAAATATAGCTGCATTTTACAAAATGTCTAATCTTGCAAGTTTTTTATGATAAATTTCCCTCTTTATTTATTGATTTAATTGCTGAGTTTTAAACAACTCATTTCTAGAGAGAGGCACTTGCACTCGAATTTAAATTCTTTTAAGCTTAAGCAGAGTGAAACACTGTAACCCCGAAACCCTAATTCCCATTTCTTCCTAACATCGTGCACAACTTTCTCAGTTCATTAATTCATGAAATAATATTGATAACGAATTTGCAATTGTAATGTTATCTTGATGATGGAGCCAATTCTAATAATTAATCTTTATTATCGTCATATTGTTCACCACATTTTGAATAGCTAGAAAACTACATTCAATTCTCTAGCTCTAAAGTCTCTAAGGACACAAATCTGGATAGATGTTCAAGAAAAATATAAGAAAATTTATTTTGTGTTTTTTAAAGTCAAAAATACTGAATGAAATCAATCAATCAAGTCACAACTTTTTAAAATGGGGGTGAACGGGATTCAAACTAAAACACATAATGTAATTCAGAGAACGCTCTACATTCCTTGATATGGCGAGACAAAATCTGTTGACAATGAATATATCTTCCAGCAATTTTAAATATAGCTGCATTTTACAAAATGTCTAATCTTGCAAGTTTTTTATGATAAATTTCCCTCTTTATTTATTGATTTAATTGCTGAGTTTTAAACAACTCATTTCTAGAGAGAGGCACTTGCACTCGAATTTAAATTCTTTTAAGCTTAAGCAGAGTGAAACACTGTAACCCCGAAACCCTAATTCCCATTTCTTCCTAACATCGTGCACAACTTTCTCAGTTCATTAATTCATGAAATAATATTGAAAACGAATTTGCAAATATAATGTTATCTTGCTGATGGAGCCAATTCTTATAATCAATTATTATTATCGTCATATTGCTCACCACATTTTGAATAGCTAGAAAACTACATTCAATTCTCTAGCTCTTAAGTTTCTAAGGATACAAATATGAAAAGATGTTCAAAGAAAATATAAGATTATTTATTTTGTTTTTTTTTAAGTCAAAAATGCTGAATGAAATCAATCAATCAGTCCACAACTTTTTAAAATGGGGGTGAACGGAATTCAAACTAAATTACATAATGTAATTCAGAGAATGCTCTACATTTCTTGATATGGCGAGACAAAATCTGTTGACAATGAATATATCTTCCAGCAATTTTAAATATAGCTGCATTTTACATAATGTTTCATCTTGTAAGTTTTTATGATAAATTTCCCTCTTTATTTATTGATTCAATTGATGAGTTTTAAACAACTCATTTCTAGAGAGAGGCACTTGCACTCGAATTTAAATTCTTTTAAGCTTAAGCAGAGTGAAACACTGAAACCCAGAAACCCTAATTCCCATTTCTTCCTAACATCGTGCACAACTTTCTCAGTTCATTAATTCATGAAATAATATTGAAAACGAATTTGCAAATATAATGTTATCTTGATGATGGAGCCAATTCTTATAATCAATTATTATTATCGTCATATTGCTCACCACATTTTGAATAGCTAGAAAACTACATTCAATTCTCTAGCTCTTAAGTGTCTAAGCACACAAATCTGGATAGATGTTCAAGAAAAATATAAAATAATTTGTTTTCTCTTTTTTTAAAGTCAAAAATACTGAATGAAATCAATCAATCAACTCACAACTTTTTAAAATGGGGGTGAACGGGATTCAAACTAAATCACATAATGTAATTCAGAGCACGCTCTACATTTCTCGATATGACGAGACAAAATCTGTTGACAATGAATATATCTTCCAGCAATTTTAAATATAGCTGCATTTCACAAAATGTCTAATCTTGCAAGTTTTTATGATAAATTTCCCTCTTTATTTATTGATTAAATTGATGAGTTTTAAACAACTCATTTCTAGAGAGAGGCACTTGCACTCGAATTTAAATTCTTTTAAGCTTAAGCAGAGTGAAACACTGAAACCCAGAAACCCTAATTCCCATTTCTTCCTAACATCGTGCACAACTTTCTCAGTTCATTAATTCATGAAATAATGTTGAAAACGAATTTGCAAATATAATGTTATCTTGCTGATGGAGCCAATTCTTATAATCAACTATTATTATCGTCATATTGCTCACCACATTTTGAATAGCTAGAAAACTACATTCAATTCTATAGCTCTTAAGTGTCTAAGGACACAAATTTGGATAGATGTTCAAGAAAAATATAAGATAATTTATTTTGTGTTTTTTTAAAGTCAAAAATACTGAATGAAATCAATCAATCAGTCACAACTTTTTAAAATGGGGGTGAACGGGATTCAAACTAAAACACATAATGTAATTCAGAGAACGCTCTACATTCCTTGATATGGCGAGACAAAATCTGTTGACAATGAATATATCTTCCAGCAATTTTAAATATAGCTGCATTTTACAAAATGTCTAATCTTGCAAGTTTTTTATGATAAATTTCCCTCTTTATTTATTGATTCAATTGCTGAGTTTTAAACAACTCATTTCTAGAGAGAGGCACTTGCACTCGAATTTAATTCTTTAAAACATAAGCAGAGTGAAACACTGAAACCCCGAAACCCTAATTCCCATTTCTTCCTAACATCGTGCACAACTTTCTCAGTTCATTAATTCATGAAATAATATTGAAAACGAATTTGCAAATATAATGTTATCTTGCTGATGGAGCCAATTCTTATAATCAATTTTTATTAGCGTCATACTGCTCACCACATTTTGAATAGCTAGAAAACTACATTCAATTCTCTAGCTCTTAAGTGTCCAAGTACACAAATCTGGATAGATGTCCAAGAAAAATATAAGATAATTTATTTTGTGTTTTTTTAAAGTCAAAAATACTGAATGAAATCAATCAATCAAGTCACAACTTTTTAAAATGGGGGTGAACGGGATTCAAACTAAAACACATAATGTAATTCAGAGAACGCTCTACATTCCTTGATATGGCGAGACAAAATCTGTTGACAATGAATATATCTTCCAGCAATTTTAAATATAGCTGCATTTTACAAAATGTCTAATCTTGCAAGTTTTTTATGATAAATTTCCCTCTTTATTTATTGATTCAATTGCTGAGTTTTAAACAACTCATTTCTAGAGAGAGGCACTTGCACTCGAATTTAATTCTTTTAAGCTTAAGCAGAGTGAAACACTGAAACCCAGAAACCCTAATTCCCATTTCTTCCTAACATCGTGCACAACTTTCTCAGTTCATTAATTCATGAAATAATATTGAAAACGAATTTGCAAATATAATGTTATCTTGCTGATGGAGCCAATTCTTATAATCAATTATTATTAGCGTCATATTGCTCACCACATTTTGAATAGCTAGAAGACTACATTCAATTCTCTAGCTCTTAAGTGTCTAAGCACACAAATCTGGATAGATGTTCAAGAAAAATATAAGATAATTTATTTTCTCTTTTTTTAAAGTCAAAAATACTGAATGAAATCAATCAATCAGTCACAACTTTTTAAAATGGGGTGAACGGGATTCAAACTAAAACACATAATGTAATTCAGAGAACGCTCTACATTCCTTGATATGGCGAGACAAAATCTGTTGACAATGAATATATCTTCCAGCAATTTTAAATATAGCTGCATTTTACAAAATGTCTAATCTTGCAAATTTTAATGATAAATTTCCCTCTTTATTTATTGACTCAATTGATGAGTTGTAAACAACTCATTTCTAGAGAGAGGCACTTGCACTCGAATTAAAATTCTTTTAAACTTAAGCAGAGTGAAACACTGAAACCCAGAACCCTAATTCCCATTTCTTCCTAACATCGTGCACAACTTTCTCAGTTCATTAATTCATGAAATAATATTAAAAACGAATTTGCAAATATAATGTTATCTTGCTGATGGAGCCAATTCTTATAATCAATTATTATTATCGTCATATTGCTCACCACATTTTGAAAAGCTAGAAAACTACATTCAATTCTCTAGCTCTTAAGTGTCTAAGCACAGAAATATGGATAGATGTTCAAGAAAAATATAAGATAATTTATTTTCTCTTTTTTTAAAGTCAAAAATACTGAATGAAATCAATCAAACCAGCCACAACTTTTTAAAATGGGGGTGAACGGAATTCAAACTAAATCACATAATGTAATTCAGAGAACGCTCTACATTCCTTGATATGGCGAGACAAAATCTGTTGACAATGAATATATCTTCCAGCAATTTTAAATATAGCTGCATTTTACAAAATGTCTAATCTTGCAAGTTTTATGATAAATTTCCCTCTTTATTTATTGATTCAATTGCTGAGTTTTAAACAACTCATTTCTAGAGAGAGGCACTTGCACTCGAATAAATTCTTTTAAGCTTAAGCAGAGTGAAACACTGAAACCCAGAAACCCTAATTCCCATTTCTTCCTAACATCGTGCACAACTTTCTCAGTTCATTAATTCATGAAATAATATTAAAAACGAATTTGCAAATATAATGTTATCTTGCTGATGGAGCCAATTCTTATAATCAATTATTATTATCGTCATATTGCTCACCACATTTTGAAAAGCTAGAAAACTACATTCAATTCTCTAGCTCTTAAGTGTCTAAGCACATAAATCTGGATAGATGTTCAAGAAAAATATAAGATAATTTTTTTTCTCTTTTTTTAAAGTCAAAAATACTGAATGAAATCAATCAATCAAGTCACAACTTTTTAAAATGGGGGTGAACGGGATTCAAACTAAAACACATAATGTTATTTAGAGAACGTTCTACATTCCTTGATATGGCGAGACAAAATCTGTTGACAATGAATATATCTTCCAGCAATTTTAAATATAGCTGCATTTTACATAATGTTTCATCTTGTAAGTTTTTATGATAAATTTTCCTATTTATTTATTGATTAAATTGATGAGTTTTAAACAACTCATTTCTTGAGATAGGCACTAACACTCGAATTTAAATTCTTTTAAACTTAAGACGTTAAATCACTGAATCCCCGAAACCATAATTCCCATTTCTTCCTAACATCGTGCACAACTTTCTCAGTACATTAATTAATGAAATAATATTGAAGACGAATTTGCAAATATAATGTTATCTTGCTGATGGAGCCAATTTTTATAATCAATTATTATTATCGTCATATTGCTCACCACATTTTGAATAGCTAGAAGACTACATTCAATTCTCTAGCTCTTAAGTGTCTAAGCACATAAATCTGGATAGATGTTCAAGAAAAATATAAGATAATTTTTTTTCTCTTTTTTTAAAGTCAAAAATACTGAATGAAATCAATCAAATTAGTCACAACTTTTTAAAATGGGGGTGAACGGGATTCAAACTAAATCACATAATGTAATTCAGAGAACGCTCTACATTCCTTGATATGGCGAGACAAAATCTGTTGACAATGAATATATCTTCCAGCAATTTTAAATATAGCTGCATTTTACAAAATGTCTAATCTTGCAAGTTTTTTATGATAAATTTCCCTCTTTATTTATTGATTCAATTGCTGAGTTTTAAACAACTCATTTCTAGAGAGAGGCACTTGCACTCGAATTTAAATTCTTTTAAGCTTAAGCAGAGTGAAACACTGTAACCCCGAAACCCTAATTCCCATTTCTTCCTAACATCGTGCACAACTTTCTCAGTTCATTAATTCATGAAATAATATTGAAAACGAATTTGCAAAATATAATGTTATCTTGCTGATGGAGCCAATTCTTATAATTAATTTTTATTATCGTCATACTGCTCACCACATTTTGAATAGCTAGAAAACTACATTGAATTCTCTAGCTCTTAAGTGTCCAAGTACACAAATCTGGATAGATGTCCAAGAAAAATATAAGATAATTTATTTTGTGTTTTTTTAAAGTCAAAAAAACTGAATGAAATCAATCAATCAAGTCACAACTTTTTAAAATGGGGGTGAACGGGATTCAAACTAAAACACATAATGTAATTCAGAGAACGCTCTACATTCCTTGATATGGCGAGACAAAATCTGTTGACAATGAATATATCTTCCAGCAATTTTAAATATAGCTGCATTTTACAAAATGTCTAATCTTGCAAGTTTTTTATGATAAATTTCCCTCTTTATTTATTGATTCAATTGCTGAGTTTTAAACAACTCATTTCTAGAGAGAGGCACTTGCACTCGAATTTAAATTCTTTTAAGCTTAAGCAGAGTGAAACACTGAAACCCAGAAACCCTAATTCCCATTTCTTCCTAACATCGTGCACAACTTTCTCAGTTCATTAATTCATGAAATAATGTTGAAAACGAATTTGCAAATATAATGTTATCTTGCTGATGGAGCCAATTCTTATAATCAATTATTATTATCGTCATATTGCTCACCACATTTTGAATAGCTAGAAAACTACATTCAATTCTCTAGCTCTTAAGTGTCTAAGGACACAAATCTGGATAGATGTTCAAGAAAAATATATAATAATTTGTTTTGTGTTTTTTTAAAGTCAAAAATACTGAATGAAATCAATCAATCAGCTCACAACTTTTTAGAATGGGGGTGAACGGGATTCAAACTAAATCACATCATGTAATTCAGAGCACGCTTTACATTTCTCGATATGGCGAGACAAAATCTGTTGACAATGAATATATCTTCCAGCAATTTTAAATATAGCTGCATTTTACATAATGTCTAATCTTGCAAGTTTTTTATGATAAATTTCCCTCTTTATTTATTGATTCAATTGCTGAGTTTTAAACAACTCATTTCTAGAGAGAGGCACTTGCACTCGAATTTAAATCTTTAAACTTAAGCAGGTTGAAACACTGAATCCCCGAAACGCTAATTCCCATTTCTTCCTAACATCGTGCACAACTTTCTCAGTTCATTAATTCTTTTGAAATAATATTAAAAACGGATTTGCAAATATAATGTTATCTTGCTGATGGAGCCAATTCTTATAATTAATTTTTATTATCGTCATACTGCTCACCACATTTTGAATAGCTAGAAGACTACATTCAATTCTCTAGCTCTTAAGTGTCTAAGCACATAAATCTGGATAGATGTTCAAGAAAAATATAAGATAATTTTTTTTCTCTTTTTTTAAAGTCAAAAATACTGAATGAAATCAATCAAATTAGTCACAACTTTTTAAAATGGGGGTGAACGGGATTCAAACTAAATCACATAATGTTATTCAGAGAACGCTCTACATTCCTTGATATGGCGAGACAAAATCTGTTGACAATGAATATATCTTCCAGCAATTTTAAATATAGCTGCATTTTACAAAATGTCTAATCTTGCAAGTTTTTTATGATAAATTTCCCTCTTTATTTATTGATTCAATTGCTGAGTTTTAAACAACTCATTTCTAGAGAGAGGCACTTGCACTCGAATTTAAATTCTTTTAAACTTAAGCAGGTTGAAACACTGGACCCCCGAAACCCAAATTCCCATTTCTTCCTAACATCGTGTACAACTTTCTCAGTTCATTAATAATTCATGAAATATTATTAAAAACGATTTTTGCAAATATAATGTTATCTTGCTGATGGAGCCAATTCTTATAATCAATTTTTATTATCGTCATATTGCTGCTCACCCCATTTTGAAAAGCTAGAAAACTACATTCAATTCTTTAGCTCTTAAGTGTCTAAGGACAGAAATATGGATAGATGTTCAAGAAGAATATAAGATAATTTATTTTGTGTTTTTTTTAAAGTCAAAAATACTGAATGAAATCAATCAATCCAGCTACAACTTTTTAAAATGGGGGTTAACGGAATTCAAACTAAATTACATAATGTAATTCAGAGAACGCTCTACATTTCTTGATATGGTGGCGAGACAAAATCTGTTGACAATGAATATATCTTCCAGCAATTTTAAATATAGCTGCATTTTACATAATGTTTCATCTTGTAAGTTTTTTATGATAAATTTCCCTCTTTATTTATTGATTCAATTGCTGAGTTTTAAACAACTCATTTCTAGAGAGAGGCACTTGCACTCGAATTTAAATTCTTTTAAACTTAAGCAGGTTGAAACACTGAATACCCTAATTCCCATTTCTTCCTAACATCGTGTACAACTTTCTCAGTTCATTAATAATTCATGAAATATTATTAAAAACGATTTTTGCAAATATAATGTTATCTTGCTGATGGAGCCAATTCTTATAATCAATTTTTATTATCGTCATATTGCTGCTCACCCCATTTTGAAAAGCTAGAAAACTACATTCAATTCTTTAGCTCTTAAGTGTCTAAGGACAGAAATATGGATAGATGTTCAAGAAGAATATAAGATAATTTATTTTGTGTTTTTTTTAAAGTCAAAAATACTGAATGAAATCAATCAATCCAGCTACAACTTTTTAAAATGGGGGTTAACGGAATTCAAACTAAATTACATAATGTAATTCAGAGAACGCTCTACATTTCTTGATATGGTGGCGAGACAAAATCTGTTGACAATGAATATATCTTCCAGCAATTCTAAATATAATTGCATTTTACAGAATGATTTATTTTGTAAGTTTTTATGATAAATTTCCCTCTTTATTTATTGATTCAATTGATGTGTTTTAAACAACTCATTTCTTGAGACACGCACTAGCACTCGAATTTAAATTCTTTTAAACTTAAGCAGGTTGAAACACTGAATCCCTGAAACCCTAATTCCAATTTATTCCTAACATCGTGCACAACTTTCTCAGTTCATTAATTCATGAAATAATGTTGAAAACGAATTTGCAAATATAATGTTATCTTGCTGATGGAGCCAATTCTTATAATCAACTTTTATTATCGTCATATTTCTCACCACATTTTGAATAGCTAGAAAACTACATTCAATTCTATAGCTCTTAAGTGTCTAAGGACACAAATTTGGATAGATGTTCAAGAAAAATATAAGATAATTTATTTTGTGTTTTTTTAAAGTCAAAAATACTGAATGAAATCAATCAATCAAGTCACAACTTTTTAAAATGGGGGTGAACGGGATTCAAACTAAAACACATAATGTAATTCAGAGAACGCTCTACATTCCTTGATATGGCGAGACAAAATCTGTTGACAATGAATATATCTTCCAGCAATTTTAAATATAGCTGCATTTTACAAAATGTCTAATCTTGCAAGTTTTTTATGATAAATTTCCCTCTTTATTTATTGATTCAATTGCTGAGTTTTAAACAACTCATTTCTAGAGAGAGGCACTTGCACTCGAATTTAAATTCTTTTAAGCTTAAGCAGAGTGAAACACTGAAACCCAGAAACCCTAATTCCCATTTCTTCCTAACATCGTGCACAACTTTCTCAGTTCATTAATTCATGAAATAATGTTGAAAACGAATTTGCAAATATAATGTTATCTTGCTGATGGAGCCAATTCTTATAATCAATTATTATTATCGTCATATTGCTCACCACATTTTGAATAGCTAGAAGACTACATTCAATTCTCTAGCTCTTAAGTGTCTAAGCACATAAATCTGGATAGATGTTCAAGAAAAATATAAGATAATTTTTTTTCTCTTTTTTTAAAGTCAAAAATACTGAATGAAATCAATCAAATTAGTCACAACTTTTTAAAATGGGGGTGAACGGGATTCAAACTAAATCACATAATGTTAATTCAGAGAACGCTCTACATTCCTTGATATGGCGAGACAAAATCTGTTGACAATGAATATATCTTCCAGCAATTTTAAATATAGCTGCATTTTACAAAATGTCTAATCTTGCAAGTTTTTTATGATAAATTTCCCTCTTTATTTATTGATTCAATTGCTGAGTTTTAAACAACTCATTTCTAGAGAGAGGCACTTGCACTCGAATTTAAATTCTTTTAAGCTTAAGCAGAGTGAAACACTGAAACCCAGAAACCCTAATTCCCATTTCTTCCTAACATCGTGCACAACTTTCTCAGTTCATTAATTCATGAAATAATGTTGAAAACGAATTTGCAAATATAATGTTATCTTGCTGATGGAGCCAATTCTTATAATCAATTATTATTATCGTCATATTGCTCACCACATTTTTGAATAGCTAGAAAACTACATTCAATTCTATAGCTCTTAAGTGTCTAAGGACACAAATTTGGATAGATGTTCAAGAAAAATATAAGATAATTTATTTTGTGTTTTTTTAAAGTCAAAAATACTGAATGAAATCAATCAATCAAGTCACAACTTTTTAAAATGGGGGTGAACGGGATTCAAACTAAAACACATAATGTAATTCAGAGAACGCTCTACATTCCTTGATATGGCGAGACAAAATCTGTTGACAATGAATATATCTTCCAGCAATTTTAAATATAGCTGCATTTTACAAAATGTCTAATCTTGCAAGTTTTTTATGATAAATTTCCCTCTTTATTTATTGATTCAATTGCTGAGTTTTAAACAACTCATTTCTAGAGAGAGGCACTTGCACTCGAATTTAAATTCTTTTAAGCTTAAGCAGAGTGAAACACTGAAACCCAGAAACCCTAATTCCCATTTCTTCCTAACATCGTGCACAACTTTCTCAGTTCATTAATTCATGAAATAATGTTGAAAACGAATTTGCAAATATAATGTTATCTTGCTGATGGAGCCAATTCTTATAATCAATTATTATTATCGTCATATTGCTCACCACATTTTGAATAGCTAGAAGACTACATTCAATTCTCTAGCTCTTAAGTGTCTAAGCACATAAATCTGGATAGATGTTCAAGAAAAATATAAGATAATTTTTTTTCTCTTTTTTTAAAGTCAAAAATACTGAATGAAATCAATCAAATTAGTCACAACTTTTTAAAATGGGGGTGAACGGGATTCAAACTAAATCACATAATGTAATTCAGAGAACGCTCTACATTCCTTGATATGGCGAGACAAAATCTTTGACAATGAATATATCTTCCAGCAATTTTAAATATAGCTGCATTTTACATAATGTTTCATCTTGTAAGTTTTTATGATAAATTTTCCTATTTATTTATTGATTAAATTGATGAGTTTTAAACAACTCATTTCTTGAGATAGGCACTAACACTCGAATTTAAATTCTTTTAAACTTAAGACGTTAAATCACTGAATCCCCGAAACCATAATTCCCATTTCTTCCTAACATCGTGCACAACTTTCTCAGTACATTAATTAATGAAATAATATTGAAGACGAATTTGCAAATATAATGTTATCTTGCTGATGGAGCCAATTTTTATAA
>ARYC01013994.1:0-10648 GCA_000711775.1 Oxytricha trifallax
TTTTATTTGGCATCAAACTTTTCACTCAAATATTTATTGAAGCCAATTATGTGCTTTGAATTCAACTGATATAGTGTCCAAGAACTTTTGAAAGTCAAGTCACCACATAACCAAAATTTATTTTCTTGCAGATTACATTGCGCTCTATCTTTTAAGGTCCATTTAGAGGTACATACCTGAATAAGATAATTTTTTATTTGGCATCAAACTTTTCACTCAAATATTTATTGAAGCCAATTATGTGCTTTGAGTTCAACTGATATAGTGTCCAAAGAACTTTTGAAAGTCAAGTCACCACATAACCAAAAATTTTATATTCTTGGAGATTACATTTCGCTCTATCATTTAAGGTCCATTTAGAGGTACATTCCTGAATAAGATAATTTTTTATTTGGCATCAAACTTTTCACTCAAATATTTATTGAGCCAATTATGTGCTTTGAGTGCTAGTGATGAAGTGTCCAAGAACTTTTTAAAATCAAGTCACCACATAACCAAAATTTTATTTCCTTGCAGATTTCATTGCGATCTATCTTTTAAGGTACATTCGTAGGTACTATTCCACAGCACCCTTTTTTTTATTTTGGCATCAAACCTTTCACTCAAATATTTGTTGAAGCCAATTATGTGCTTTGAGTGCTAGTGATGAAGTGTCCAAGAACTTTTGAAAGTCAAGTTACCACTTAACCAAAACTTTATTTTCTTGCAGATTACATTGCGATCTATCTTTTAAGGTACATTCGTAGGTACTATTCCACAGCACCTTTTTTTTTATTTGGCATCAAACTTTTCACTCAAATATTTATTGAAGCCAATTATGTGCTTTGAGTGCTAGTGATGAAGTGTCCAAGACTTTTGAAAGTCAAGTCACCACATAACCAAAATTTTATTTCCTTGCAGATTACATTGCGATCTATCTTTTAAGGTACATTCGTAGGTTCTGTTCCACAGCACCTTTTTTTTTATTTGGCATCAAACTTTTCACTCAAATATTTATTGAAGCCAATTATGTGCTTTGAGTGCTAGTGATGAAGTGTCCAAGAACTTTTGAAAAGTCAAGTCACCACATAACCAAAATTTTATTTCCTTGCAGATTACATTGCGATCTATCTTTGAAGGTACATTCGTAGATACTATTCCACAGCACCTTATTTTTTATTTGGCATCAAACTTTTCACTCAAATATTTATTGAAGCCAATTATGTGCTTTGAGTTCAAATGATATAGTGTCCAAGAACTTTTGAAAGTCAAGTCACCACATAACCAAAATTTTATATTCTTGCAGATAACATTGCGCTCTGTCTTTTAAGGTCCATTTAGAGGTACATTCCTGAATAAGATAATTTTTTATTTGGCATCAAACTTTTCACTCAAATATTTATTGAAGCCAATTATGTGCTTTGAGTGCTAGTGATGAAGTGTCCAAGAACTTTTTAAAATCAAGTCACCACATAACCAAAATTTTATTTCCTTGCAGATTTCATTGCGATCTATCTTTTAAGGTACATTCGTAGGTACTATTCCACAGCACCCTTTTTTTTATTTGGCATCAAACTTTTCACTCAAATATTTATTGAAGCCAATTATGTGCTTTGAGTGCTAGTGATGAAGTGTCCAAAAACTTTTGAAAGTCACGTCACCTCATAACCAAAATTTTATTTTCTTGCAGAGTACATTGCGATCTATATTATAAGGTACATACGTAGGTACTATTCCTCAGCAACCTTTTTTATATTTGGCATCATACTTTTTACTCAAATATTTATTGAAGCCAATTATGTGCTTTGAGTGCTAGAGACGAAGTGTCCAAGAACTTTTGAAAGTCAAGTAACCACATAACCAAAACTTTATTTTCTTGCAGATTACATTGCGATCTATCTTATAAGGTACATTCGTAAGTACTATTCCACAGCACCTTTTTTATATTTGGCATCAAAACTTTCAATCAAATATTTATTGAAGCCAATAATGTGCTTTGAGTGCTAGTGATGAAGTGACCAAGAACTTTTGAAAGTCAAGTAACCACATAACCAAACTTTATTTCCTTGCAGATTACATTGCGATCTATCTTTTAAGGTACATTCGTAGGTACTATTCCACAGCACCTTTTATTTTATTTGGCATCAAACTTTTCACTCAAATATTTATTGAAGCCAATTATGTGCTTTGAGTGCAACTGATAAAGTGTCCAAGAACTTTTGAAAGTCAAGTCACCACATAACCAAAATTATATATTCTTGCAGATTACATTGCGCTCTATCTTTTAAGGTCCATTTAGAGGTACATTCCAGAATAAGATAATTTTTTATTTGGCATCAAACCTTTCACTCAAATATTTATTGAAGCCAATTATGTGCTTTGAGTGCTAGTGATGAAGTGTCCAAAAACTTTTGAAAGTCAAGTCACCACATAACCAAAACTTTATTTTCTTGCAGAGTACATTGCGATCTATATTATAAGGTACATACGTAGGTACTATTCCACAGCAACCTTTTTTATATTTGGCATCAAACTTTTCACTCAAATATTTATTGAAGCCAATTATGTGCTTTGAGTTCAACTGATATAGTGTCCAAGAACTTTTAAAAGTCAAGTCACCACATAACCAAAATTTAATATTCTTGCAGATAAAATTGCGCTCTATCTTTTAAGGTCCATTTAGAGGTACATTCCTGAATAAGATAATTTTTTATTTGGCATCAAACTTTTCACTCAAATATTTATTGAAGCCAATTATGTGCTTTGAGTTCAACTGATATAGTGTCCAAGAACTTTAGAAAGTCAAGTCACCACATAACCAAAATTATATATTCTTGCAGATTACATTGCGCTCTATCTTTTAAGGTCCATTTAGAGGTACATTCCTGAATAAGATAATTTTTTATCTGGCATCAAACCTTTCACTCAAATATATATTGAAGCCAATTATGTGCTTTGAGTGCAACTGATATAGTGTCCAAGAACTTTTGAAAGTCAAGTCACCACATAACCAAAATTATAAATTCTTGCAGATTACATTGCGCTCTATCTTTTAAGGTCCATTTAGAGGTACATTCCTGAATAAGATAATTTTTTATTTGGCATCAAACTTTTCACTCAAATATTTATTGAAGCCAATTATGTGCTTTGAGTTCAAATGATATAGTGTCCAAGAACTTTTGAAAGTCAAGTCACCACATAACCAAAATTTTATATTCTTGCAGATAACATTGCGCTCTGTCTTTTAAGGTCCATTTAGAGGTACATTCCTGAATAAGATAATTTTTTATTTGGCATCAAACTTTTCACTCAAATATTTATTGAAGCCAATTATGTGCTTTGAGTGCTAGTGATGAAGTGTCCAAGAACTTTTGAAAGTCAAGTCACCACATAACCAAAACTTTATTTCCTTGCAGATTACATTGCGATCTATCTTTTAAGGTACATTCGTAGGTACTATTCCACAGCACCTTTTTTTTTATTTGGCATCAAACTTTTCACTCAAATATTATTGAAGCCAATTATGTGCTTTGAGTGCAACTGATAAAGTGTCCAAGAACTTTTGAAAGTCAAGTCACCACATAACCAAAATTTTATATTCTTGCAGACTACATTGCGCTCTATCTTTTAAGGTCGATTTAGAGGTACATTCCTGAATAAGATAATTTTTTATTTGGCATCAAACTTTTCACTCAAATATTTATTGAAGCCAATTATGTGCTTTGAGTTCAACTGATATAGTGTCCAAGAACTTTTGAAAGTCAAGTCACCACATAACCAAAATTTAATATTCTTGCAGATAACATTGCGCTCTATCTTTTAAGGTCCATTTAGAGGTACATTCCTGAATAAGATAATTTTTATTTGGCATCAAACTTTTCACTCAAATATTTATTGAAGCCAATTATGTGCTTTGAGTGCTAGTGATGAAGTGTCCAAGAACTTTTGAAAGTCAAGTCACCACATAACCAAAATTTTAGTTTCTTGCAGATTACATTGCGATCTATCATATAAGGTGCATTCGTAGGTACTATTCCACAGTACCTTTTTTTTTATATTTGGCATCAAACTTTTCACTCAAATATTTATTGAAGCCAATTATGTGCTTTGAGTGCTAGTGATGAAGTGTCGCAAGAACTTTTGAAAGTCAAGTCACCACATAACCAAAATTTTAGTTTCTTGCAGATTACATTGCGATCTATCATATAAGGTGCATTCGTAGGTACTATTCCACAGTACCTTTTTTTTTTATTTGGCATCAAACTTTTCACTCAAATATTTATTGAAGCCAATTATGTGCTTTGAGTGCTAGTGATGAAGTGTCCAAGAACTTTTTAAAATCAAGTCACCACATAACCAAAATTTTATTTCCTTGCAGATTTCATTGCGATCTATCTTTTAAGGTACATTCGTAGGTACTATTCCACAGCACCCTTTTTTTTATTTGGCATCAAAACTTTTCACTCAAATATTTATTGAAGCCAATTATGTGCTTTGAGTGCTAGAGATGAAGTGTCCAAGAACTTTTGAAAGTCAAGTCACCACATAACCAAAATTTTTTTTTCCTTGCAGATTACATTGCGATCTATCTTATAAGGTGCATTCGTTATTACTATTCCACAGCACCTTTTTTATATTTGGCATCAAAATTTTCACTCAAATATTTATTGAAGCCAATAATGTGCTTTGAGTGCTAGTGATGAGTGTCCAAGAACTTTTGAAAGTCAAGTCACCACATAACCAAAATTTTATTTCCTTGCAGATTACATTGCGATCTATCTTTGAAGGTACATTCGTAGATACTATTCCACAGCACCTTTTTTTTTATTTGGCATCAAACTTTTCACTCAAATATTTATTGAAGCCAATTATGTGCTTTGAGTTCAAATGATATAGTGTCCAAGAACTTTTGAAAGTCAAGTCACCACATAACCAAAATTTTATATTCTTGCAGATAACATTGCGCTCTGTCTTTTAAGGTCCATTTAGAGGTACATTCCTGAATAAGATAATTTTTTATTTGGCATCAAACTTTTCACTCAAATATTTATTGAAGCCAATTATGTGCTTTGAGTGCTAGTGATGAAGTGTCCAAGAACTTTTTAAAATCAAGTCACCACATAACCAAAATTTTATTTCCTTGCAGATTTCATTGCGATCTATCTTTTAAGGTACATTCGTAGGTACTATTCCACAGCACCCTTTTTTTTATTTGGCATCAGACTTTTCACTCAAATATTTATTGAAGCCAATTATGTGCTTTGAGTGCTAGTGATGAAGTGTCCAAGAACTTTTTAAAATCAAGTCACCACATAACCAAAATTTTATTTCCTTGCAGATTTCATTGCGATCTATCTTTTAAGGTACATTCGTAGGTACTATTCCACAGCACCCTTTTTTTTATTTGGCATCAAACTTTTCACTCAAATATTTATTGAAGCCAATTATGTGCTTTGAGTGCTAGTGATGAAGTGTCCAAGAACTTTTTAAAATCAAGTCACCACATAACCAAAATTTTATTTCCTTGCAGATTTCATTGCGATCTATCTTTTAAGGTACATTCGTAGGTACTATTCCACAGCACCCTTTTTTTTATTTGGCATCAAACTTTTCACTCAAATATTTATTGAAGCCAATTATGTGCTTTGAGTTCAAATGATATAGTGTCCAAGAACTTTTGAAAGTCAAGTCACCACATAACCAAAATTTTATATTCTTGCAGATAACATTGCGCTCTGTCTTTTAAGGTCCATTTAGAGGTACATTCCTGAATAAGATAATTTTTTATTTGGCATCAAACTTTTCACTCAAATATTTATTGAAGCCAATTATGTGCTTTGAATTCAACTGATATAGTGTCCAAGAACTTTTGAAAGTCAAGTCACCACATAACCAAAATTTATTTTCTTGCAGATTACATTGCGCTCTATCTTTTAAGGTCCATTTAGAGGTACATACCTGAATAAGATAATTTTTTATTTGGCATCAAACTTTTCACTCAAATATTTATTGAAGCCAATTATGTGCTTTGAGTTCAACTGATATAGTGTCCAAGACTTTTGAAAGTCAAGTCACCACATAACCAAAATTTTATATTCTTGCAGATAATATTGCGCTCTATCTTTTAAAGTCCATCTAGAGGTACATTCCTGAATAAGAGAGTTTTTTATTTGGCATCAAACTTTTCACTCAAATATTTATTGAAGCCAATTATGTGCTTTGAGTTCAACTGATGTAGTGTCCAAGAACTTTTGAAAAGTCAAGTCACCACATAACCAAAATTATATATTCTTGCAGATTACATTGCGCTCTATCTTTTAAGGTCCATTTAGAGGTACATTCCAGAATAAGATAATTTTTTATTTGGCATCAAACTTTTCACTCAAATATTTATTGAAGCCAATTATGTGCTTTTGAGTTCTACTGATATAGTGTCCAAGAACTTTTGAAAGTCAAGTCACCACATAACCAAAATTATATATTCTTGCAGATTACATTGCGCTCTATCTTTTAAGGTCCATTTAGAGGTACATTCCAGAATAAGATAATTTTTTATTTGGCATCAAACTTTTCACTCAAATATTTATTGAAGCCAATTATGTGCTTTGAGTTCACTGATATAGTGTCCAAGAACTTTTGAAAGTCAAGTCACCACATAACCAAAATTTTATTTTCTTGCAGATTACATTGCGCTCTATCTTTTAAGGTCCTTTTAGAGGTACATTCCTGAATAAGATAATTTTTTATTTGGCATCAAACTTTTCACTCAAATATTAATTGAAGCCAATTATGTGCTTTGAGTTCAACTGATATAGTGTCCAAGAACTTTTGAAAGTCAAGTCACCACATAACCAAAATTTTATATTCTTGCAGATTACATTGCGCTCTATCTTTTAAGGTCCATTTAGAGGTACATTCCTGAATAAGATAATTTTTTATTTGGCATCAAACTTTTCACTCAAATATTTATTGAAGCCAATTATGTGCTTTGAGTTCAAATGATATAGTGTCCAAGAACTTTTGAAAGTCAAGTCACCACATAACCAAAATTTTATATTCTTGCAGATAACATTGCGCTCTGTCTTTTAAGGTCCATTTAGAGGTACATTCCTGAATAAGATAATTTTTTATTTGGCATCAAACTTTTCACTCAAATATTTATTGAAGCCAATTATGTGCTTTGAGTTCAACTGATATAGTGTCCAAGAACTTTTGAAAGTCAAGTCACCACATAAGCAAAATTTTATTTTCTTGCAGATTACAATTTGCTCTATCTTTTAAGGTCCATTTAGAGGTACATTCCTGAATAAGATAATTTTTTATTTGGCATCAAACTTTTCACTCAAATATTTATTGAAGCCAATTATGTGCTTTGAGTTCAACTGATATAGTGTCCAAGAACTTTTGAAAGTCAAGTCACCACATAACCAAAATTATATATTCTTGCAGATTACATTGCGCTCTATCTTTTAAGGTCCATTTAGAGGTACATTCCAGAATAAGATAATTTTTTATTTGGCATCAAACTTTTCACTCAAATATTTATTGAAGCCAATTATGTGCTTTTGAGTGAAATTGATATAGTGTCCAAGAACTATTGAAAGTCAAGTCACCACATAACCAGAATTTTATTTTCTTGCAGATTACATTGCGCTCTATCTTTTAAGGTGCATTTAGAGGTACATTCCTGAATAAGATAATTTTTTATCTGGCATCAAATCTTTCACTCAAATATATATTGAAGCCAATTATGTGCTTTGAGTTCAACTGATATAGTGTCCAAGAACTTTTGAAAGTCAAGTCACCACATAACCAAAATTTTATATTCTTGCAGATTACATTGCGCTCTATCTTTTAAGGTCGATTTAGAGGTACATTCCTGAACAAGATAATTTTTTATTTGGCATCAAACTTTTCACTCAAATATTTATTGAAGCCAATTATGTGCTTTGAGTTCAACTGATATAGTGTCCAAGAACTTTTGAAAGTCAAGTCACCACATAACCAAAATTATATATTCTTGCAGATTACATTGCGCTCTATCTTTTAAGGTCCATTTAGAGGTACATTCCTGAATAAGATAATTTTTTATTTGGCATCAAACTTTTCACTCAAATATTTATTGAAGCCAATTATGTGCTTTGAGTTCAAATGATATAGTGTCCAAGAACTTTTGAAAGTCAAGTCACCACATAACCAAAATTTTATATTCTTGCAGATAACATTGCGCTCTGTCTTTTAAGGTCCATTTAGAGGTACATTCCTGAATAAGATAATTTTTTATTTGGCATCAAACTTTTCACTCAAATATTTATTGAAGCCAATTATGTGCTTTGAGTTCAACTGATATATTGTCCAAGAACTTTTGAAAGTCAAGTCACCACATATCCAAAACTTTATTTTCTTGCAGATTACATTGCGCTCTATCTATTAAGGTCCATTTAGAGATACATTCCTGAATAAGATAATTTTTTATTTGGCATCAAACTTTTCACTCAAATATTTATTGAAGCCAATTATGTGCTTTGAGTTCAACTGATTTAGTGTCCAAGAACTTTTGAAAGTCAAGTCACCACATAAACAAAATTTTATATTCTTGCAGATTACATTGCGCTCTATCTTTTAAGGTCGATATTGAGGTACATTCCTGAATAAGATAATTTTTATTTGGCATCAAACTTTTCACTCAAATATTTATTGAAGCCAATTATGTGCTTTGAGTTCAACTGATATAGTGTCCAAGAACTTTTGAAAGTCAAGTCACCACATAACCAGAATTTTATATTCTTGCAGATAACATTGCGCTCTATCTTTTAAGGTCCATTTAGAGGTACATTCGTGAATAAGATAATTTTTTATTTGGCATCAAACCTTTCACTCAAATATTTATTGAAGCCAATTATGTGCTTTGAGTTCAACTGATATAGTGTCCAAGAACTTTTGAAAGTCAAGTCACCACATAACCAAAATTATATATTCTTGCAGATTACATTGCGCTCTATCTTTTAAGGTCCATTTAGAGGTACATTCCAGAATAAGATAATTTTTTATTTGGCATCAAACTTTTCACTCAAATATTTATTGAAGCCAATTATGTGCTTTGAGTTCAACTGATATAGTGTCCAAGAACTTTTGAAAGTCAAGTCACTACATAATCAAAATTTTATATTCTTGCAGATTACATTGCGCTCTATCATTTAAGGTCCATTTAGAAGTACATTCCTGAATAAGATAATTTTTTATTTGCCATCAAATTTTTCATTCAAATATTTATTGAAGCCAATTATGTTCTTTGAGTTCAACTGATATAGTGACCAAGTACATTTGAAAGTCAAGTCACCACATAACCAAAATTTTATATTCTTGCAGATTACATTGCGCTCTATCGTTTTTTTTTTTTTTTTTTTTTTTTTTTTTTTTTTTTTTTTTTTTTTTTTTTTTTTTTTTTTTTTTTTTTTTTTTTATTTTTTTTGTTTTTTTTTTTTTTTTTTTTTTTTTTTTTTTTTTTGTTTTTTTTTTTTTTAAGGTGCATTTAGAGGTACATTCCTGAATAAGATAATTTTCTATTTGGCATCAAACTTTTCACTCAAGTATTTATTGATGCAAATTGTGTGCTTTGAGAGCAATTGATATAGTGTCCAAGAACTTTTGAAAGTCAAGTCACCACATAACCAAAATTTTATTTTCTTGCAGATAACATTGCGCTCTATCTTTTAAAGTCCATCTAGAGGTACATTCCTGAATAAGATAATTTTTTATTTGGCATCAAACTTGTCACTCAAATATTTATTGAAGCCAATTATGTGCTTTGAATTCAACTGATATAGTGTCCAAGAACTTTTGAAAGTCAAGTCACCACATAACCAAAATTTATTTTCTTGCAGATTACATTGCGCTCTATCTTTTAAGGTCCATTTAGAGGTACATACCTGAATAAGATAATTTTTTATTTGGCATCAAACTTTTCACTCAAATATTTATTGAAGCCAATTATGTGCTTTGAGTTCAACTGATATAGTGTCCAAGAACTTTTGAAAGTCAAGTCACCACATAAGCAAAATTTTATTTTCTTGCAGATTACAATTTGCTCTATCTTTTAAGGTCCATTTAGAGGTACATTCCTGAATAAGATAATTTTTTATTTGGCATCAAACTTTTCACTCTAATATTTATTGAAGCCAATTATATGCTTTGAGTTCAATTGATATAGTGTTCAAGAACTTTTGAAAGTCAAGTCACCACATAACCAAAATTTTATATTCATGCAGATTACATTGCGCTCTATCTTTTAAGGTCGATTTAGAGGTACATTCCTGAATAAGATAATTTTTTATTTGGCATCAAACTTTTCACTCAAATATTTATTGAAGCCAATTATGTGCTTTGAGTTCAACTGATATAGTGTCCAAGAACTTTTGCAAGTCAAGTCACCACATAACCAAAATTTTATATTCTTGCAGATTACATTGCGCTCTATCTTTTAAGGTCGATTTAGAGGTACATTCCTGAATAAGATAATTTATTTGGCATCAAACTTTTCACTCAAATATTTATTGAAGCCAATTGTGTGCTTTGAGTTCAACTGATTTAGTGTCCAAGAACTTTTGAAAGTCAAGTCACCACATAAACAAAATTTTATATTCTTGCAGATTACATTGCGCTCTATCTT
>ARYC01013997.1:0-12044 GCA_000711775.1 Oxytricha trifallax
TAAGATCAAAACCAAAATCAAATTTAATAACCCTGGCTAAGTTTAATTTTAATAAATTTTATAGGTTTAATTTTTGTGAAAGTATTAGTACTACTGAGGAGCTCCTACTTGGTCAAAGACTATAAGAAAATCAAAACGACTACTAGACTTAATTTTAATTTTTTACTTTTAGTATAGGTACCATTAAGAACTTTGTGTTTACAGAACGAGGCCTCATTAATAGCTAGCTACTAAGATTATCGTTTAAACTAGACACTACTCTTTGACCATTTATTTTTTAACCCCTTTAATTTATAGGTACCTCTAAGATCTTCAAGAATTAATTAAGTGGCCACTTAAAGTTTGAGACAACTCTGATAACGCTTGAAATCTAAACCACTCTTTCTCTTAATTTTTTTATAGGTACCCTGAAGAACATTGACTACAGAGAAGTCAACCTAACTGAGGCAGAGTAAGCTGAGCTAAATTCAAAAAAATTTCCAAAGCTTTAATCAAAGTACGAAAAAACCTAAAACTCTGCCCAAATTTTGAGTACTTTAATTACAGGGAGTGTAACAAACATCACTCATTCTTGAGTGAACTTTTTTAATGTAGCCTTTTCAAGAAACCAGAACTCTGTTAATAGAACTGCTTATCGCAGTAGTTAGACCCTGTTGAATTTAGTAAGTACGTTGTAGTAGTAAAGTAGCTTGTAGTTTTTTTTAAAATCAAAATCTTTTTTAGGGCCTCTTCTTTTAGGAACTATATTTGTAAATTAATTAGGGATAAAAGGCAAAGAATGTTAACACAATTATAAGAAAAGGACTTAAAGCTTTAGAGTAAAGAGAATGAAATAAGCCTAATAGAACCCAGTTATAGAGAAACTTACTTAGGATATCAGTAGTTAGTACTGAAAGGATTTTCAGTTTAAATTTTTCAAGTCTTAGTAAACCTGAAACCCTGCCAAAATTTTGAGATCTCCAAATCAAGATCACTGTAAGTGTAACAAACATCACCGATGCCTCCTTAGTGATTTTCAGACTCAAGACTTAATTCTCTTACTGTCAAGGCCTTGGCTGAGTGGCCAACGATCACGTGTTGGTTTTAGTTAGTGGCAAGAAGTTTTGAAGAGCAAGAGTAGTTTGCTTAGTGCTTTTCATGAAAGTGATCTATAGATAGTAGTTTTAAAGATAGCCCAATAGAGTGAAATAGACAGTAAATGATTTTTCCTTGCTCGAATAGTAAGAGTCTAGTAGAACCTGGTCTTAGGTCAACTTACTTAGGGTCTTAGGGGTCAGTGTTGGTAGAGGGATTTCGTTGGGCTGAACTGTGAAGACTGGAAAAGCTGAAACGCTGCCCAAATTTTGAGATTAGCTGGCTGTGATCTATAGACGTAAGTTATGAACATAGAATACTAAAGATGGATAATTGATTTTTTCAACTCAGGTATGAAGAGGCCTATAGATATAAGCTATCATCACACTTCCCTAAGGTACAGGTAATCTAAGTTGATAAAGCCCTTTTCACCAAAGTAGGAACAGAAGACAGGAGAACCTGAAATGCTGCCCAAATTTTGAGTTGGGCAAAACCGACATGAGTGTAACAAACATCACTCATTAAACCTTCGGGTTTTTTGAAGACTACCTGAGTTAAGGCTGCTCACTGGAGTTTAACTATAGGCTTGGGTTAATTAAGCGTATAGAATACATACTAGACGAGAGGTTCAAGAACTAAAACTGCGGCAGAGTGGGGTAGGCAGGAAGATAAGAATTGTTGACAGCAGTTAAAGAGCGCTGTCGATTAAAACTTTCGAAATTTAACAATAGACTGGACCTGTAATTCCGCTTATTTATAAATAAATCGGCCAATAGCGTTGAGAATATCTCGATTTAAATTGGATTATTAAAAGATTAGAATTGGTCATAATTATAAAGAGAGTAGAATAAATGCTTGTGAAATAAAACTAAAAATAACATCAAAAAGCTGCATTTAGTAGATACTTAAGTGGTAATATACTTGAACAAATTATTATACTTGAGCTGGCTAAGTAGCATGAATAGCTTCTTTCAGTGGACTAGCTTGACTTTCATTTCAAATTTTTCTTGGTAGTTGGATGCTGTGTACCATTCTTCTATTCAATCTACTATTTAATATGAAGCTACTTGCCGGACTTTGCGCTGTGATTAGTTGAATCATCAGCATTCTGATCTTGGTCTTGTAGTTGTTCCTGATCCTTCACATTAAGCTCTTTTTGTTTTGATCGAGATATTCTCTAAATTAAGCTTTTACTAGGATCTGTCTTGTTTGCGTGCGTGATGATTGAGTGGTTAGTGAGTTGGGGTGTGATGAGGGGTGATGGGTAAAGTTTAAAGTTTACTTACTGGTAGCGTGAGAATTTGGTTTTTTTGGCTTTTAAGAGTTCTTATTATTTTTGTCAAATTTTTCTATCGTATCTTGTAAGGTCTTTTGCTTAGGCTCTTTTTTGTTGCTAACTCGGGGTTTCTCATTCTTCTTTTTGTTTTCTTCAGTAGATTTGTTAATGGCCGGGTTGACCTTGGCAGTCTGGTTTGGATGAGTCCCCTTATCTTCATCATCACATTCAGAAATGTCCTCCTCATTGATAATCTTGTTAGGCACTGTCTAAGTTTAAGTCTCCTCGACATCCTCCTCGGGAATAATGTTAAGACACGGTATCACCCTCGGGTTCCTTGGACTCTCGAGCAGGTGCTTTCTTTGTAGTTTATGAGCTTGGTTTATGAGTTGATCTGTTCACACTTCCAGTAGAGGAATTCGAAGAACTTTGGATCTATTGCTTTGGAGGTTTTGCATCATTGGAGTGTTGTGTATTTTGGCCATTCTTGCTTGTGGAATTCTTGTCACTTGGGTTTGGAGCTGTTAATTAATTTGTTCGGCTGATGACTTTAATTAGTTGTTGACATTCTACTGTTTTTAGCTTTGTTAGCTCAATAACTCAAGTTCTGAATCATGTAGGCGTTTATTGGCATTAACACTCTTAGTGTGACCAACTGAGCCTCTATGAGAAGCGGGATCAATTAAACCTCCTCTTGAGATATCGTCCTGTCTACTTTTGTTCCTTTTTCCTGTGTGATCACCCTTCTCTTCCTCATATTACTACAATACATTTGCTTTGACATTCTTCATATCTTGGGGTTTTTTAAAAGGTTTTTACGAGAGAAATTTTGACGAAGTCTATCTCCATTATTCTTTTTTAGATCAAATCCCTGTCTGTTTCTCTAACCTTTTTCTTTATCATTCAACTTAGTCTCTCTCCTATTGTAATCATACAAATTTTAAGAAGTCCTGGAACCAACGCAAATCGAAATCCTGGATAGATTCAAGAACATCTCCAGATTTGCTTTTCGAATAGCGATCATTCTAAAGTTGCAAGTAGGGTGATTGGGAAAGGGGAGCATTATAATTTGGTGAGCTATTGATTTAGTTCTGGTGGAACAGCTTATCATTGTAGAGGTTTTGGAGATGCGATGATCCCTAATAATAAGGATTCTGAGGCACAACCATGTATTCAGAATTGACTGGATAAGTTTTCCTATAAATTAATGTAACAAACATCAAAACTTTACTTTAAAATGTCGGCCGACTATTATGACAAGTAGGCTAAACTTTTAAAAAAGCATGCCTTGTAAACATTTTAGTAATTAATCAAATGTTCGGGCACTATAATCTTTGATGAGGCTGGGTAAGTTTTCACGGTATCAAATTCATGTGATTTTTCCACGATTGGTTGAATTGAATCCAGATACTTATTGCTTAGTTTATCATCATATCGTCTTAGCTTCACCAGATTTGCTTGTTCATATTTATTTCTTGGGAATTCGGTACTTGCCAGACAGTTTATCATATTAACTCTCAGGTCATAAGGGATCTCATAGTTAAGCTCAAAATGCTTTTGCTTTTCCTATAAAGGAACCAGCGAGACCGATCCTTTAAATGGTATTGCATTTAATTTAAATATCTTACTTATCCTACATGAAATTAAGAATTTCTGGTATCTTGCTTTATATCTTTTGAAAGACTTTAGCTTGAATGTCCTAATAAAATTGTATGAAAATCTCGAACTCGACAGAGTTATACTCATTCATGCTGTTTTCGATATGACTAATGATCTCAGCAAAATGGTTCACGGTTTGGATGCAATACCAGGGGTCCAGGTTCTCGTTGTCTTTCTCATAGTAGATAAGCTCACTCTAGTTACTTTCCAAGTCGTCTAAACAAAATAAAAATGAATCAGAATTACATTTTTCGTTATCTTTCTAAATTTTTTTGCGTAGTCGCACTATGTGCTCTTTAGTCTGCCATGAAGTTATGTCTGGATATATGTAGTCATAATTGTCTCTACCTTTATAACAGTATGTTATTGATTCTGCTTTCTCGTATGTCAACTCATCAATTTGGTGAATCAAATATTTTCCCCTCTCCTTAAATCTAACTCACAATAAGGGAATTCCTTTGCTCCATGCCTATAGATTATAATTTAGGCTTTTTTAATGGTCTTACATGCTAAAGTATCTCACTAACGCGTCCCTAGCTCTAGGCATGAAGTCAGCAGGTCGATGGGTTAGTGTGAACCTGGGTTTTGACAGAATGCTGCATTCATAAAAACGCAGTGAGAGAGGAAGTTTTAATCCCAGTTTGAACTCATCACTGCAGAACAACTCATCGATCAGATTGGAGACAAGCTTCTTCTCGTTGAATTAAGGATAATACCATTGTGGCAGAGCAATGAATCCCCTTTTCATAGACATAGCCTCAAGGTAGTTGCACTAGTTTTCCCTTATCACTGCATACTGAGCCTTGGGAATATCTTCATCCTTGTTAAAGTAGCAGAGCTCAACAATAATTGACGAATAACCATCAACCCATTCAGATATCAGCTTCTTGTTTTCATCAAATATTTTAGTGAAAGCTGGCACTTAATTCAAGTTGTGGGTTTTATTGTCAATTCTATGCACAAGTCTGATTTGATACTGAGAAAGTCTGAAATCAAAGACCAGTATATTCATTATTGCGGCGAATGGAAATGATAGAGGATTAAGGAAATGACTATCAGTAATGTGTGAAGGTGGGGCATTAAGCAATCCAGCCAGTAACATTTTAAGAATGCTCTCCTCTCGACATAGATCATCCCGTCACAGAGAATGTTAGCAACTCCCATCAATTGGTCAAAGTGCTCGTCAAGTGGCTCTTGCTTTTAAATATCTGGTCGAAAAACGAAGTTATTGTTGAAGGCCTGTTTATAGTTTCTATGTTGAAAATGTCTGAATTTATTTGTGCCCTTAGTGACTTGATAAGCGTGACAACTGTTCATTAGCCTGTAATTTTCTGAATCAAAGAACGGAGATCCTGTAAAGAGCTTTTTTTATTCTGGGGATAATTTGCTCTCTCTACATATCTATTGATAAGCACGGCGGAATTCATCATCCTGTTCAGAGTTGTGAACTCTGAAGGAGTGAAATATGGAGCAGGATAGGATACTAAGTTAAATCTAATGTAAACAGGGTCAATGTAATCTCTGTTGGTCACGATAGTTTTGAATTCCTTATGGAGCTCTTTCAATTAGCCTTTTTTTAAGTTTTTAGTATAGGCTGCTACGTCAGTTTCTTTATAAACAGATGACTTGCTGGATAGAGATTTAATAGGCTTTTCTTCATAGCACTATTAGTTCTCTCTTATCTTTTGATAAATTGTGATGACATCATGTTTCACTTTAGAGTTCCCCTTACCTTTAGATAGGTGAGAAATATCTGAGGGTGTTTGTATTGGGGCGCAGGGTTACTGTGGGCTGGCACTCTGTATTAGGCTGTGATTCTGCTTTGGTGGTTGAAGGCTGCTTGTAATAGTTTTTGGCTGCTACAAGCTTGCCCATGGTGTGGGTGTGGGTTGTGGCTGGGCTGGGTGTTGTGGGTGGTGGTGGGCTCCGCTCTTTGCGATTTTCTCCATTGATGGTTAAGAATGCAACTTATACGGTCTGTTGGCTTCTGGTGGGATTTAGGTAATCGATGGTTGTTAGATCAATGAATACTGAGACTTGTTATCAACATTAAGGAATCGAACATTTATCTTAAAAGAGCGAAAAGAACGCCAACAAAAGTCCTTTAATTTGACTTTCGATTAGAAATTATCTCTGTAACCTTGTAACTTCTCCTCAACTTGATTAAGGAGATCCTGAAAACTGAAAGGATTTTTCAGACAATCCTGAAGAGAATCCTTATGATGATCTTTCTTGTTTTAGAGCATTTGCTCACTGATCTTTTGTTAGCTCTTCTAAGGAGTGTACGACTCGTAACGTCGAATGTTTAATTGGTCGGTATACTCGCTTACAGTCATTTGACTATCTATGATTTCGTGATGACGCCTCGAGTTTTCGTTTGTGAAACTGCTCACAAGTTAACTTGATCTTCTATTTGATGAAAGTAGGTTATCTTCAAGTATTATGCTTTTTTCCTTAAGATCGACGTCCAATAGGTTCATACCTCCTCCCAAAAGAATTTGTTCATAATTGTTAACAGGTTCTTGGTCTGTCTCTTCCTCTTCATCGTTTTCCTCATTGTTTTCCTCATCGTTTCCTCATCTGATTCATTCTCCTCATTGGCTTAAGGAACCTCTTCTTATTCGCGCTCTTCCTCAGAATCTTCCATTTGGCTGAGAGTAGGAATTTTCCCATCATTTTTCCAATAAAGAAGATACGAGCCTTCGTGAAACTCTTGAATATTTTTAAAAGCATCAAAACTAATACCACACTTGTGCAAACTCTTGGTATTGACGGTTCCCTTCAAATGCGGAGTGAAGTTTTTGGTTGTAATTGCACGTCTAGCTTTTGTTATAAATGTTTTGGGTATAGTGCTTTTTTTTAAAAATGATCCTATTAGTATGGTACATTACAGCAACTTGAGGATCCTCACAGATCTCATCCTGTTGTTAGTCTTCGAAACTGAGACCATGAACCTTATTTTGTCTTAAAAGTTTACAGAAGTCAAGAATTTTAAGTTTCTCTAAGCAAGGCTTGGGATACCTGCTATAATCTTAGTAAACAGATAAATGAGATCCATCAATGACAGCTGTCAAAGAGTTAGCAAGTTTTATTAAATCAGGGTTACTAGAATCTGCTTTCAATTGCTCTTTCAAGAATCTGCAGAGCGCGATTATACTCATGGGGTGAGTAGATGTAATGAAATCGAAAACACTGCAAAGCAGGGAGGTTTTTTACTCACAGGATGGCTTAATAATAACACCGATAGTAAGCAATACTTCTAAACAACTTTCATGATGTTCAAGTTTATTTAAGAGAGCACTTGATTGTTCAAAGGAGATCTAAATTTCAATATCAAGACCAAAATTTTCCAGCTTTCGCAATTCCTTCATAGGAAATTTTAATATATTATAATCTGGCGATGATTTCAGGATTAAATATAATTAAATTAAAGAGTTCAAATTATATAAACAGCGTATCCTGTCATCTCTCCACAAACCATAAAGCAAGGCCCCTTCAATTAAGGGCCAGAAGAAACTCCCACAGAATGAAGAAAGCAAGCATAGCTCGAAGTCTGGCTTCTCACTCTCACATCAATCAATTATCAGTGATGAGTTCCTGGACTCCAATTCCCTCTAAGATATCAAACCCAGCAAAGTGAAGTTGTAGGAAAAGACCATCACAAAGTGGACGCCAGTGGTCTTGGGCAAGCTCTTCCCTAATGTGATTTAGAAGTCCAAGTTCACCTACAGCTCTGGCAAGGTAATCAATGCCGGCGAGGTGCCGCCTCATGTGTCAGAGTTGGCAGGTGGAGTCATTATCAAACTCCCCTCGGATTCAATCGCCGAATACCTGAAAAAGAATGTTGATGTTTGTTACATGCAAGAGGATGATGAGCTGTGTGGGTTCTTGGAGACTTATCTTTAGAGTATTAAATCTGGGAAAGCTGCGGCTTTCAATTAGAAGAAAGCAGGCAATGGAATTGGAACTGCAGGGCCTGACAACTAGCAGAGTATGGTAACTCTGAACCCCGATCTCGCAAAGAACTCTAAAGTTCATGCAGAAAATACTTGAGAGTATTGGGAATAAAAAGAGAGCCAAGAATGCAGACAAAAACCCATTCTTAAAGAAGCGAGAGGCCAAGCTGGCCTGTAAGAAATTAGATGCTGTAAGCCTGTACTTTAATGATCACTTGAAGCCAGGCAGATTGCCAAGAAGTTGAGGATAGGAGTAGACATGGCTTATAGGATAGTTGAGAAGTTCAAGCATGAAATTCAACACACGATTCATGAACCCAAGGCCCTGCAAAAAGTGGGTCGAAAAGGAGTTACTGATAACCCTCTCCTGCTTGATTCGATTCAAAGTTATTTGGAGATGAATGGAATCTACCAGGTCACTGGTTAGAAGCTGCACAACTATCTCAGAGAGCTATCTGAAAATAACCCTGAGGCCTCAGCTCTCAAAGTGCCTTGCGTAGCAACCTTAAACAAGGTTTTGAAAGAGAAATTCCATTTAAGATTTGGGAAGACCCAGGCTGCCAATACCAAGTATCGTGACCCCAGCTATAACGATAAAAGGCTGTGGATAAGTCGCCTGCTTTCGCAGTTCCTACTTGAAGATGCGGTGATCATTTCAGTGGATGAAAGCAACTTTAGGTCTGACTCGATGCCCCCAAAGTAGTGGGCTTTCAATATCAATGATATGTATCGACAAAGCAAAAGTCAATCACGACTGTAACAAACATCACCTGCTGCAACCCCATTCTGGTGGGCGATTCCAAACTTTTGTATGGCCAATAATTGCTTGGTAGGTTTTAGGATTATAATGCCAGTGACTAGGAAGTGATTGGCGACTCTGCTTTACCAAATTTTAGGATAACCCCTATAAACATCGCCCCTGAGCCATCTAATCCTAAGTTGCAAAATTCTCCAATTTAAGCCTCAAAATCTCGAAAATCGCAAGTTGAAAGTGAGGCTTCAAAATCCTAAAAATCGTAAGCATTTCATCATAATTCAAGCAAAACTTTCATAGAAAAGCCTGGAACTTTTCAAGTCAAATTCAGCATAAGGGAGGTTAGGAATCTGAAAAATTAGAGGCCTCGATCTTGGGTAAGAGGACGCCTGCAAAATCAAAAAAAGTCTTGAAATCCAGCAGCCTGGGTTCTTAAAGTATTGATTCGAAAAACGTAATTTTCTTGGCTTTATATTGTTTAGAAAAATTCGAGATTTTAGGTTAGGACATCTCAATAATAAACTCCAGTTATAAATCAAAAGCAACTCTGAAGAAAGATCTTTCCCCAATTCCTGAAGTGCCAGAGAGCCTGAACCAGTAGTTGAGCTTGACAAAAAACTTTCAGAATTTCAGGATCGCAAGCTCGGTCAAGTCAGTGGTTTCGGAGGATCTGCCGGCGAAGAAATTGAGGAGTGGTTCACTCCAGTCCTGGATCGAATTGCCAAGTTGAAGTTGTCAAGCTCGAGGAAGAAATCGGTGGACTTGGTGGGAGACAAACAAAAGGAGAATCGGTTTGGCATCACTCCTAAAAGCTAAGGCTGTCCTAGAATGTGAGCAGCGAATCTATAGACCAACTCAGCGAAAGTCAAGGTAAGATTTGCTATTGATTGAAAATGGAAATATAGGCTTCAACCTGAAGGAAGAGAGCGAAAAGTTTGAGCGTGATATACAGAGCATCCAAGACTACTTTGATGACAAACAGGAAGCCTCCAAGTTTAAAAGCATTGCAGAATACCAGAGTGAAATGAAGCAAAATCTAGGTAGCTATGGCATGAAGGTGAGGGAGCTTTCGATCTAGAAGAGCCCCAATAAGAGGCAGCAGTTCTCGATGTCATTTATAGCGGCCATATCTCAAGACCGAATCCTCTCAAGTCAAATCATAGAGGGCGCTTTCGACTCCTCCCTCTTCGAGAATTTCATCTATCATACCTTGCGAAGTGTGAGAACGGACAAAGATCTCAACTCTAAGTAGGTGATACTCTTGATGGATAACGCTGTCATTCATAAGTAATCAGAGATGCTCGAGACAGCCAGGAAGTTCAAGGTGAATGTTCTATTCAATGCCGAGTATTCGCCCTGGCTGAATCCTATAGAGTAGCTCTTCTCGTTCGTCAAGAAGCAACTCAAAGTGGACACTGTAAACTCCAAGTAAGATAATCCCATCTAACATCTCTAGGCAGCAGCTCGTGAAGAGGGTCACTGAAATCGTACAGAGCTTAAGTGCAGAAGACATTCAAGCATGTGGGTGTTCAGTATCAAAAAGTGGCTGCACACTCTGCGCTATGGATTTGTCTGATGATGTTTGTTACAGAAGCAATTTGTGTTGCTGGCCTATTAAAGGGAATCCCCCTTTATAAAAGAGTAATTTATAATACAAGGCTATAATGATAATAATAATAATCAATCATGGCAATTGCTATCGCACGTTCCCACTTTGTATTTGAAGCAACCTTGACATAAGCTTATGAAAGCAAGCAACCCTTCCAACTTGATTCTGATCGTGCTTCTTTAGTTGGAGGTCTACTCAATGCAGGATCTCTCTAATGTATTAGCATGCCAATCACCACCCTTCCCATTTCAGCTTCTAGAACTGCGATGGATAATGCGAATGACCTTCATACATATGCCCATAAAACTTATATAGCTCCTCTCTAATTAAGCTATGCACTCTATACACTTGGTAATCATACACTGCAAAAAGAACTAATAAAGGGCAATTTATATCATATTTATTCATAATTATCAAACACACTACACTTAAAACGAAAAGAGTTTAAGGGTTATGAATAACCCATCGAAAGGGGATTTGGGGTTTTGAAATATGGTCCAGGGGTTTCTAGGTTATGAAAATGCGTTTTTATATAATAAAGGGGTTTTGATTAATTGGTCGAAAGGGTTTAATATTAAAAGCGTACACATATTATTTATTTATTTATTTTTATTTTCACATTTTCCCATTTCATTTATATTTTAACAATATTATTGATTAATTGTAGTATTTAAAATAAATATGAAATTAAATATTTGCGTAAAATTTATATAACAATAATTTAAAAATCCACTTTTAATTTATAGTCAAAATGAATCGATTTTTATCTTTTTTTAGCATCCTTTGCACCTTATTTGATGTTTTTATAATTTTTATAAATATATATATTATATGTAATACTTATCTGTGAATAAATAATTATTCCACAGTGAATTATTTTTTAATATATTTTCTTTACTAATCAATAATCAAATTAAGTTCTTAAAAAATATTGATAATATATTTTGATAATAGTACAGTTCCCAACCTTCTGGCAAAGAGAAAGAACTTGATGTTTGGAGGCAATACAGGAGCTACGTCTGAGACTTTAATGGCAGATGAATCACACTCACTAGAAAGAACTCAACAGTAAAATACTGAAGACTATATTGCAGATACTTAAGAATAATAGGAACCACAAATAAGAGCTTAGCCTAAGAAAGCAGTCGCTGCTTATCAAACAAGCTTTAAACTTTTCACAAATACAAACAACAAGCTAAATTTAGACACAGATGCTGTTAATGATTTGTTTACTTATGGAGGTGAGAATGGTCATGTAAAAATGTCAGAGGATAAAGAGGTCAGAATATTTTAATCTGATATCGAGGAACTAGCTTCCATGAGTATTGCAGCAATGAATAGGAAAACACCAAAAAACCCCCCATCAAATTTCAAAATAAAACTAAGTAAACCTTCGAAAGCAAGTTTCTATGAGAAGATGAAGATTCCAATGAAAAATTCCAACTACCAAAGGATTAGAAAAGTAAGCTAACCAATCCAAGAGCTCAATTTATGACTCCTCAAAGTGTTAGAGGCATCAAGAAAATTGAATTTTAGATGTCTTAAGATGAGAAAAACGCCATTCTAGAGGGATCTAAAGATAAATTAAACTTCAGTTAAATCCTTAAAGTCTTTTTATGATAAGAATTTTAGCAAAATATGCTTAAAATTCATTTTTATACAATATTTTTACATTTTTACTTGTAATTCAATATTGTCATCTAAATATAAAGAATT
>ARYC01013998.1:0-10005 GCA_000711775.1 Oxytricha trifallax
AGAATTAATTTATCTTCAAAGCGCGCAAAGATACAGCCATATTAAGTTTTATTATAGAAATTGATGAGTGATTGTGTTAAACATCAATTTTTAGGGTTTTCAAGGCAGCGGGAGAGGGTCACGGAAATTCATGAGATGACCTGAAATTAAGAAAATCCACTAAATTTGGGCTCCTGACAAGAGTGTGACACCGGAACACCAGATATATAGTCATTTTCAAAAGTTATAGGGGGGTCATTTTTCCATTTTTCCATTTTTAAAATTTGGCCATGGCGCAGAACCTTTCCCCGGCAAAACTCAACTTGCAATTTATATTTCCCAAAAACTCCCGAAAATTTCAATTCTACTCATTTTGACCTCGCTGAACACGAATATAAAATCAGAATTAATTTATCTTCAAAGCGCGCAAAGATACAGCCATATTAAGTTTTATTATACGAATTGATGAGTGAGTGTGTTAAACATCGATTTTGAGGGTTTTCAAGGCAACGGGAGAGGGTCACGGAAATTCATGAGATGACCTGGAATTAAGCAAATCCACTAAATTTGGGCTCCTGAACAAGAGTGTGACACCAAAACACCAGATATATAGTCATTTTCAAAAGTTATAGGAGGGTCATTTTGTCCATTTTTCCATTTTTAAAAATTTGGCCCTGGAGCCGAACCTTTCCCCGGCAAAACTCAACTTGCAATTTATATTTCCCAAAAACACCCGAATATAATTAGTCTGGCCATTTAGACCTCGCTGAACACGAATATAAAATCAGAATCGACTTATCTTCAAAGCACGCAAAGATACAGGCATATTATGTTTTATAATAGGAATTGATGAGTGAGTGTGTTAAACATCGATTTTAAGGGTTTTCAAGACAGTGGGAGAGGGTCAAGGAAATTCATGAGGTGACCTGGAATTAAGCAAATCCACTAAAATTGGGCTTCTGATCAAGAGTATAACACCGGAACACAAGATATATAGTCATTTTCAAAAGTTATAGGGGGGTCAATTTGTCCATTTTTTGATTTTGTAAATTTGGCCCTGGAGCCGAACCTTTCCCCTGCAAAACTCAACTTGCAATTTATATTTCCCAAAAACTCCCGAAAATATCAATTATACTCATTGACCTCGCTGAACACAAATATAAAACCAGAATTAATTTTTCTTCAAAGCGCGCAAAGATATAGCCATATTAAGTTTTATTAGAGGAATTGATGAGTGAGTGTGTTAAACATCGATTATTGAGGGCTTTTCAAGGCCAGCGGTGGAGCGAGAGGGTCACGGAAATTCATGAGATGACCTGGAATTAAGCAAATCCACTAAATTTGGGCTCCTGATCAAGAGTGTAACACCGGAACACCAAATATATTGTCATTTTCAAAAGTTATAAGGGGGTCAATTTTTCCATTTTTGATTTTTAAAATTTGGCCCATGAGCCGAGCCTTTCCCCGGCAAAACTTATCTTGCAATTTATATTTCCCAAAAACTCCCAAAAATATCAATTCTGGTCATTTTGAGCTCGCTGAACACGAATATAAAATCAAAATTAATTTATCTTCAAAGCGCGCAAAGATACAGCCATATTAAGTTTTATTATAGGAATTGATGAGTGAGTGTGTTAAACATCGATGTTGAGGGTTTTCAAGGCAGCGGGAGAGGGTCACGGAAATTCATGAGATGACCTGGAATTAAGCAAATCCACTAAATTTGGGCTCCTGAACAAGAGTGTGACACCGGAACACCAGATATATAGTCATTTTCAAAAGTTATGGGGGGGCAATTTTGTCCATTTTCCATTTTTATAATTTCGCCCTGTAGCCGAACCTTTCCCCGCCAAAACTCAACTTGCAATTTATATTTCTTAAAAACTCCCGAAAATATCAATTCTGCTCATTTTGACCTCGCTGAACACGAATATAAAATCAGAATTAATTTATCTTCAAAGCGCGCAAAGATACAGCCATATTAAGTTTTATTATAGGAATTGATGAGTGAGTGTGTTAAACATCGATGTTGAGGGTTTTCAAGGCAGCGGGAGAGGGTCACGGAAATTCATGAGATGACCTGGAATTAAGCAAATCCACTAAATTTGGGCTCCTGAACAAGAGTGTGATACGGGAATACCAGATATATAGTCATTTTCAAAAGTTATAGGGGGGTCATTTTGTCCATTTTTCCATTTTAAAATTTTGCCCTGAAGCCGAACCTTTCCCCGGCAAAACTCAACTTGCAATTTATTATATTTCCCAAAAACTCCCGAAAATATCAATTCTGGTCATTTTGACCTCGCTGAACACGAATATAAAATCAGAATTACTTTATCTTCAAAGCGCTCAAAGATACAGCCATATTAAGTTTTATTATAGGAATTGATGAGTGAGTGTGTTAAACATCGATTTTGAGGGTTTTCAAGGCAGCGGGAGAGATTCACGGAAATTCATGAGATGACCTGGAATTAAGCAAATCCACTAAATTTGGGCTCCTGAACAAGAGTGCGATACCGGAACACCAGATATATAGTCATTTTCAAAAGTTATAGGGGGGTCATTTTGTCCATTTTTGAGTTTTCAAAATTTGGCCCTGGAGCAGAACCTTTCCCCGGCAAAACTCAACTTACAATTTATATTTCCCAAAAACTCCCGAAAATATCAATTCTGGTCATTTTGACCTCGCTGAACACGAATATAAAATCAGAATTAATTTATCTTCAAAGCGCGCAAAGATACAGCCATATTAAGTTTTATTATAGGAATTGATGAGTGAGTGTGTGAAACATCGATGTTGAGGGTTTTCAAGGCAGCGGGAGAGGGTCACGGAAATTCATGAGATGACCTGGAATTAAGCAAATCCACTAAATTTGGGCTCCTGAACAAGAGTGTGACACCGGAACACCAGATATATAGTCATTTTCAAAAGTTATAGGGGGGTCATTTTGTCCATTTTTCCATTTTAAAATTTGGCCCTGAAGCCGAACCTTTCCCCGGCAAAACTCAACTTGCAATTTATATTTCCCAAAAACTCCCGAAAATATCAATTCTGGTCATTTTGACCTCGCTGAACACGAATATAAAATCAGAATTAATTTATCTTCAAAGCGCGCAAAGATACAGCCATATTAAGTTTTATTATACGAATTGATGAGTGAGTGTGTTAAACATCGATTTTGAGGGTTTTCAAGGCAGCGGGAGAGGGTCACGGAAATTCATGAGATGACCTGGAATTAAGCAAATCACTAAATTTGGGCTCCTGAACAAGAGTGTGACACCGGAACACCAGATATATAGTCATTTTCAAAAAGTATAGGGGGGTCATTTTGTCCATTTTTCCATCTTTAAAATTTAGCCCTGGAGCCGAACCTTTCCCCGGCAAAACTCAACTTGCAATTTATATTTCCCAAAAACTCCCGAAAATATCAATTCTGGTCATTTTGACCTCGCTGAACACGAATATAAAATCAGAATTAATTTATCTTCAAAGCGCGCAAAGATACAGCCATATTAAGTTTTATTATAGGAATTGATGAGGGAGTGTGTTAAACATCGATTTTGAGGGTTTTCAAGGCAGCGGGAGAGGGTCACGGAAATTCATGAGATGACCTGGAATTAAGCAAATCCACTAAATTTGGGCTCCTGAACAAGAGTGTGACACCGGAACACCAGATATATAGTCATTTTCAAAAGTTATAGGGGGGTCATTTTGTCCATTTTTCCATCTTTAAAATTTGGCCCTGGAGCCGAACCTTTCCCCGGCAAAACTCAACTTGCAATTTATATTTCCCAAAAACTCCCGAAAATATCAATTCTGGTCATTTTGACCTCGCTGAACACGAATATAAAATCAGAATTAATTTATCTTCAAAGCGCGCAAAGATACAGCCATATTAAGTTTTATTATACGAATTGAGGAGTGAGTGTGTTAAACATCGATTTTGAGGGTTTTCAAGGCAGCGGGAGAGGGTCACGGAAATTCATGAGATGACCTGGAATTAAGCAAATCCACTAAATTTAGGCTCCTGAACAAGAGTGTGACACCGGAACACCAGATATATAGTCATTTTCAAAAAGTATAGGGGGGTCATTTTGCCCATTTTTCCATTTTTAAAATTTAGCCCTGGAGCCGAACCTTTACCCGGCAAAACTCAACTTGCAATTAATATTTCCCAAAAACTCCCGAAAATATCAATTCTACTCATTTTGACCTCGCTGAACACGAATATAAAATCAGAATTAATTTATCTTCAAAGCGCGCAAAGATACAGCCATATTAAGTTTTATTATAGGAATTGATGAGTGAGTGTGTTAAACATCGATTTTGAGGGTTTTCAAGGCAGCGGGAGAGGGTCACGGAAATTCATGAGATGACCTGGAATTAAGCAAATCCACTAAATTTGGGCTCCTGAACAAGAGTGTGACACCGGAACACCAGATATATAGTCATTTTCAAAAGTTATAGGGGGTCATTTTGTCCATTTTTCCATCTGTAAAAAAAGGCCCTGGAGCCGAACCTTTCCCCGGCAAAACTCAACTTGCAATTTATATTTCCCAAAAACTCCCGAAAATATCAATTCTGGTCATTTTGACCTCGCTGAACACGAATATAAAATCAGAATTAATTTATCTTCAAAGCGCGCAAAGATACAGCCATATTAAGTTTTATTATAGGAATTGATGAGTGAGTGTGTTAAACATCGATTTTGAGGGTTTTCAAGGCAGCGGGAGAGGGTCACGGAAATTCATGAGATGACCTGGAATTAAGCAAATCCACTAAATTTGGGCTCCTGAACAAGAGTGTGACACCGGAACACCAGATATATAGTCATTTTCAAAAGTTATAGGGGGGTCATTTTGTCCATTTTTCCACCTTTAAAATTTGGCCCTGGAGCCGAACCTTTCCCCGGCAAAACTCAACTTGCAATTTATATTTCCCAAAAACTCCCGAAAATATCAATTCTGGTCATTTTGACCTCGCTGAACACGAATATAAAATCAGAATTAATTTATCTTCAAAGCGCGCAAAGATACAGCCATATTAAGTTTTATTATAGGAATTGAGGAGTGAGTGTGTTAAACATCGATTTTGAGGGTTTTCAAGGCAGCGGGAGAGAGTCACGGAAATTCATGAGATGACCTGGAATTAAGCAAATCCACTAAATTTGGGCTCCTGAACAAGAGTGCGACACCGGAACACCAAATATATAGTCATTTTCAAAAGTTATAGAGGAGTCATTTTGCCCATTTTTCAGATTTCAAAATTTGGCCCTGGAGCCGAACCTTTCCCCGGCAAAACTCAACTTGCAATTTATATTTCCCAAAAACTCCCGAAAATATCAATTCTGGTCGATTTGCAGGAGGATTTTGGTGATGGGGATTTGATGGTACGGTCGCCCGCCGCGGGGGGGGGGGGGCTGTGATTTTGTGTGTGGGTTTGAGACTCTGCTGAACACGAATATATAATCAGAATTAATTTATCTTCAAAGCGCGCAAAGATACAGCCATATTAAGTTTTATTATAGGAATTGATGAGTGAGTGTGTTAAACATCGATTTTGAGGGTTTTCAAGGCAGCGGGAGAGGGTCACGAAAATTCATGAGATGACATGGAATTAAGCAAATCCACTTAATTTGGGCTCCTGAACAAGAGTGTGCCACCGGAAGACCAGATATATAGTCATTTTCAAAAGATATAGGGGGGTCATTTTGCCCATTTTTCCATTTTTAAAATTTGGTCCTGGAGCCGAACCTTTCCCTGGAAAAACTCAACTTGCAATTTATATTTCCCAAAAACTCCCGAAAATATCAATTCTACTCATTTTGACCTCGCTGAACACGAATATAAAATCAGAATTAATTTATCTTCAAAGCGCGCAAAGATACAGCCATATTAAGTTTTATTATAGGAATTGATGAGTGAGTGTGTTAAACATCGATGTTGAGGGTTTTCAAGGCAGCGGGAGAGGGTCACGGAAATTCATGAGATGACCTGGAATTAAGCAAATCCACTAAATTTGGGCTCCTGAACAAGAGTGTGACACCGGAACACCAGATATATAGTCATTTTCAAAAGTTATAGGGGGGTCATTTTGTCGATTTTTCCAAATTTAAAATTTCGCCCTGGAGCCGAACCTTTCCCCGGCAAAACTCAACTTGCAATTTATATTTCCCAAAAACTCCCGAAAATATCAATTCTGGTCATTTTGACCTCGCTGAACACGAATATAAAATCAGAATTAATTTATCTTCAAAGCGCGCAAAGATACAGCCATATTAAGTTTTATTATAGGAATTGATGAGTGCGTGTGTTAAACATCGATTTTGAGGGTTTTCAAGGCAGCGGGAGAGGGTCACGGAAATTCATGAGATGACCTGGAATTAAGCAAATCCACTAAATTTGGGCCTCCTGAACAAGAGTGTGACACCGGAACACCAGATATATAGTCATTTTCAAAAGTTATAGGGGGGTCATTTTGTCCATTTTTCCACTTTTAAAATTTGGCCCTGGAGCCGAACCTTTCCCCGGCAAAACTCAACTTGCAATTTATATTTCCCAAAAACTCCCGAAAATATCAATTCTGGTCATTTTGACCTCGCTGAACACGAATATAAAATCAGAATTACTTTATCTTCAAAGCGCTCAAAGATACAGCCATATTAAGTTTTATTATAGGAATTGATGAGTGAGTGTGTGAAACATCGATTTTGAGGGTTTTCAAGGCAGCGGGAGAGGGTCACGGAAATTCATGAGATGACCTGGAATTAAGCAAATCCACTAAATTTGGGCTCCTGAAAACAAGAGTGTGACACCGGAACACCAGATATATAGTCATTTTCAAAAGTTATAGGGGGGTCATTTTGTCCATTTTTCCACTTTTAAAATTTGGCCCTGGAGCCGAACCTTTCCCCGGCAAAACTCAACTTGCAATTTATATTTCCCAAAAACTCCCGAAAATATCAATTCTGGTCATTTTGACCTCGCTGAACACGAATATAAAATCAGAATTAATTTATCTTCAAAGCGCGCAAAGATACAGCCATATTAAGTTTTATTATAGGAATTGATGAGTGAGTGTGTTAAACATCGATTTTGAGGGTTTTCAAGGCAGCGGGAGAGATTCACGGAAATTCATGAGATGACCTGGAATTAAGCAAATCCACTAAATTTGGGCTCCTGAACAAGAGTGCGATACCGGAACACCAGATATATAGTCATTTTCAAAAGTTATAGGGGGGTCATTTTGTCCATTTTTCCATCTTTAAAATTTGGCCCTGGAGCCGAACCTTTCCCCGGCAAAACTCAACTTGCAATTTATATTTTCCCAAAAACTCCCGAAAATATCAATTCTGGTCATTTTGACCTCGCTGAACACGAATATAAAATCAGAATTAATTTATCTTCAAAGCGCGCAAAGATACCGCCATATTAAGTTTTATTATAGGAATTGATGAGTGAGTGTGTTAAACATCGATTTTGAGGGTTTTCAAGGCAGCGGGAGAGGGTCACGGAAATTCATGAATGACCTGGAATTAAGCAAATCCACTAAATTTGGGCTCCTGATCAAGAGTGTGACACCGGTAAACCAGATATATAGTCATTTTCAAAAGTTATAGGGGGTCATTTTGTTGATTTTTACTATTTTAAAATTTGGCCCTGGAGCCGAACCTTTCCCCGGCAAAACTCAACTTGCAATTTATATTTTCCCAAAAACTCCCGAAAATATCAATTCTGGTCATTTTGACCTCGCTGAACACGAATATAAAATCAGAATTAATTTATCTTCAAAGCGCGCAAAGATACAGCCATATTAAGTTTTATTATAGGAATTGATGAGTGAGTGTGTTAAACATCGATTTTGAGGGTTTTCAAGGCAGCGGGAGAGATTCACGGAAATTCATGAGATGACCTGGAATTAAGCAAATCCACTAAATTTGGGCTCCTGAACAAGAGTGCGATACCGGAACACCAGATATATAGTCATTTTCAAAAGTTATAGGGGGGTCATTTTGTCCATTTTTCTATTTTTAAAATTTAGCCCTGGAGCCGAACCTTTCCCCGGCAAAACTCAACTTGCAATTTATATTTCCCAAAAACTCCCGAAAATATCAATTCTGGTCATTTTGACCTCGCTGAACACGAATATAATATCAGAATTAATTTATCTTCAAAGCGCGCAAAGATACAGTCATATTAAATTTTATTATAGGAATTGATGAGTGAGTGTGTTAAACATCGATTTAGAGGGTTTTCAAGGCAGCGGGAGAGGGTCACGGAAATTCATGAGATGACCTGGAATTAAGCAAATCCACTAAATTTGGGCTCCTGAACAAGAGTGTGACACCGGAACACCAGATATGTAGTCATTTTCAAAAAGTATAGGGGGGTCATTTTGTCCATTTTTCTATTTTTAAAATTTAGCCCTGGAGCCGAACCTTTCCCCGGCAAAACTCAACTTGCAATTTATATTTCCCAAAAACTCCCGAAAATATCAATTCTGGTCATTTAGACCTCGCTGAACACGAATATAAAATCAGAATTAATTTATCTGCAAAGCGCGCAAAGATACAGCCATATTAAGTTTTATTATAGGAATTGATGAGTGAGTGTGTTAAACATCGATTTTGAGGGTTTTCAAGGCAGCGGGAGAGGGTCACGGAAATTCATGAGATGACCTGGAATTAAGCAAATCCACTAAATTTGGACTCTTGAACAAGAGTGTGACACCGGAACACCATAATGTAGTCATTTTCAAAAGTTATAGGGGGGTCATTTTGTCCATTTTTCCATTTTTAAAATTTGGCCCTGGAGCCGAACCTTTCCCCGGCAAAACTCAACTTGCAATTTATATTTCCCAAAAACTCCCGATAATATCAATTCTGGTCATTTTGACCTCGCTGAACACGAATATAAAATCAGAATTAATTTATCTTCAAAGCGCGCAAAGATACAGCCATATTAAGTTTTATTATAAGAACTGATGAGTGAGTGTGTTAAACATCGATTTTTAGGGTTTTCAAGGCAGCGGGAGAGGGTCAAGGAAATTCATGAGATGACCTGGAATTCAAATCCACTAAATTTGGGCTCCTGATCAAGAGTGTGACACGGGAACACCAGATATATAGTCATTTTCAAAAGTTATAGGGGGGTCAATTTGTCCATTTTTTGATTTTTATAATTTGGCCCCGGAGCCGAACCCTTCCCCGGCAAAACTCAACTTGCAATTTATATTTCCAACAACTCCCGAAAATATCAATTCTGGTCATTTAGACCTCGCTGAACACGAATATAAAATCAGAATTAATTTATCTTCAAAGCGCGCAAAGATACAGCCATATTAAGTTTTATTATAGGAATTGATGAGTGAGTGTGTTAAACATCGATGTTGAGGGTTTTCAAGGCAGCGGGAGAGGGTCACGGAAATTCATGAGATGACCTGGAATTAAGCAAATCCACTAAATTTGGGCTCCTGAACAAGAGTGTGACACCGGAACACCAGATATGTAGTCATTTTCAAAAAGTATAGGGGGGTCATTTTGTCCATTTTTCTATTTTTAAAATTTAGCCCTGGAGCCGAACCTTTCCCCGGCAAAACTCAACTTGCAATTTATATTTCCCAAAAACTCCCGAAAATATTAATTCTGGTCATGTTGACCTCGCTGAACACGAATATAAAATCAGAATTAATTTATCTTCAAAGCGCGCAAAGATACAGCCATATTAAGTTTTATTATAGGAATTGATGAGTGAGTGTGTTAAACATCGATTTTGAGGGTTTTCAAGGCAGCGGGAGAGGGTCACGGAAATTCATGAGATGACCTGGAATTAAACAAATCCACTAAATTTGGGCACCCGAACAAGAGTGTGACACCGGAACACCAAATATATAGTCATTTTCAAAAGTTATAGGAGGGTCATTTTGTCCCTTTTTTCCATTTTTAAAATTTGGCCCTGGAGCCGAACCTTTCCCCGGCAAAACTCAACTTGCAATTTATATTTCCCAAAACTCCCGAAAATATTAAT
>ARYC01013999.1:0-18409 GCA_000711775.1 Oxytricha trifallax
TCTGATTTCATATTCGTGTTCAGCAAGGTCTAAATGACTAGGATCGTTATTTTCGAGTGTTTTTGAGAAATATAAATTGCAAGTTGAGTTTTGCCGGGGAAAGGGTTCGGCCCTGGGCCAAATTTAGAAAATCAAAAAATGGACAAATTGACACCCCTATAACTTTTGAAAATGACTATATATCTGGTGTTCCAGTGTCACACTTTGCTCAGGAGCCCAAATTTAGTGGATTTGCATAATTCCAGGTCATCTCGTGAATATCCGTGACCATCTTTTGAGGTCCTCAAAACCCAAAAATGAAGGGCCAAGGGTTATATAAGGAAATTGCTGAAAATTGCTTATTTTGCTTATAACTTTGCGCGTATTGAAGATAAATCAATTCTGATTTTATATTCGTGTTCAGCGAGGTCTAAATGAGCAGAATCATTATATTCGGGTGTATTTAGGAAATATATATTGCAAGTTGAGTTTTGCCGGGGAAAGGTTCGGCTCCTGGGCCAAATTTAAAAAATCAAAAAATGGACAAATTGACACCCCTATAACTTTTGAAAATGACTATATATCTGGTGTTCCAGTGTCACACTCTTGCTCAGGAGCCCAAATTTAGTGGATTTGCATAATTTTAGGTCATCTCGTGAATTTCCGTGACCATCTTTTGAGGTCCTCAAAATCCAAAATATGAAGGGCTAAGGGTTATATAAGGAAATTGCTGAAAATTGCTTATTCTGCTTATATCATTGCACGTATTGAAGATAAATCAATTCTGATTTTATATTCGTGTTCAGCGAGGTCTAAATGAGCAGAATCATTATATTCGGGTGTATTTAGGAAATATATATTGCAAGTTGAGTTTTGCCGGGGAAAGGTTCGGCTCCTGGGCCAAATTTGAAAAACCAAAAAATGGACAAAATGACCCCCCTATAACTTTTGAAAATGACTATATATCTGGTGTTCCAGTGTCACACTCTTGCTCAGGAGCCCAAATTTAGTGGATTTGCATAATTCCATGTCATCTCGTGAATTTCCGTAACCATCTTTTGAGGTCCTCAAAAACCCAAAAATGAAGGGCTAAGGGTTATATAAGGAAATTGCTGAAAATTGCTTATTGTGCTTATATCTTTGCGCGTTTTGAAGATAAATCAATTCTGATTTTATATTCGTGTTCAGCGAGGTCTAAATGACCAGAATCATTATATTCGGGTGTTTTTGGGAAATATAAAATGGAAGTTGTATTTTGCCGGGGAAAGGTTCGGCCGTGGACAAATTTTTGAAAACGCAAAAATGGACAAAATGACCCCCCTATAACTTTTGAAAATGACTATATATCTGGTGTTCCAGTGTCACACTTTTGCTCATGAGCCCAAATTTAGTGGATTTGCATAACTCCAGGTCATCTCGTGAATTTCCGTGATCATCTTTTGAGGTCCTCAAAAACCAAAAAATCAAGGGCTAAGGGTTATATAAAGAAATTGCTGAAAATTGCTTATTTTGCTTATAACTTTGAGCGTATTGAAGATAAATCAATTCTGATTTCATATTCGTGTTCAGCAAGGTCTAAATGACTAGGATCGTTATTTTCGAGTGTTTTTGAGAAATATAAATTGCAAGTTGAGTTTTGCCGGGGAAAGGGTTCGGCCCTGGGCCAAATTTAGAAAATCAAAAAATGGACAAATTGACACCCCTATAACTTTTGAAAATGACTATATATCTGGTGTTCCAGTGTCACAACTCTTGTTCAGGAGCCCAAAATTAGTGGATTTGCATAATTCCAGGTCATCTCGTGAATTTCCGTGACCATCTTTTGAGGTCCTCAAAAACCCAAAAATTAAGGGCTAAGGGTTTAATAAGGAAATTGCTGAAAATTGCATATTTTGCTTATAGCTTTGCGCGTATTGAAGATAAATCAATTCTGATTTTATATTCGTGTTTAGCGAAGTCTAAATGACCAGAATCATTATATTCGGGTGTTTTTAGGAAATATAAATTGCAAGTTGAGTTTTGTCGAGGAAAGGTTCGGCTCCTGGGCCAAATTTAGAAAATCAAAAAATGGACAAATTGACACCCCTTTAACTTTTAAAAATGACTATATATCTGGTGTTCCAGTGTCACACTCTTGCTCAGGAGCCCAAATTTAGTGGATTTGCATAATTCCAGGGCATCTCGTGAATTTCCGTGACCATCTTTTGAGGTCCTCAAAAACCCAAAAATGAAGGGCCAAGGGTTATATAAGGAAATTGCTGAAAATTGCTTATTTTGCTTATAACTTTGCGCGTATTGAAGATAAATCAATTCTGATTTCATATTCGTGTTCAGCGAGGTCTAAATGACCTGAATCATTATATTCGGGTGTTTTTACAAAATATAAATTGCAAGTTGAGTTTTGTCGAGGAAAGGTTCGGCTCCTGGGCCAAATTTAGAAAATCAAAAAATGGACAAATTGACACCCCTTTAACTTTTAAAAATGACTATATATCTGGTGTTCCAGTGTCACACTCTTGCTCAGGAGCCCAAATTTAGTGGATTTGCATAATTCCGGGTCATCTCGTGAATTTCCGTGACCATCTTTTGAGGTCCTCAAAAACCCAAAAATGAAGGGCCAAGGGTTATATAAGGAAATTGCTGAAAATTGCTTATTTTGCTTATAACTTTGCGCGTATTGAAGATAAATCAATTCTGATTTTATATTCGTGTTCAGCGAGGTCTAAATGAGCAGAATCATTATATTCGGGTGTATTTAGGAAATATATATTGCAAGTTGAGTTTTGCCGGGGAAAGGTTCGGCTCCTGGGCCAAATTTAAAAAATCAAAAAATGGACAAATTGACACCCCTATTTTGAAAATGACTATATATCTGGTGTTCCAGTGTCACACTCTTGCTCAGGAGCCCAAATTTAGTGGATTTGCATAATTCCATGTCATCTCGTGAATTTCCGTAACCATCTTTTGAGGTCCTCAAAAACCCAAAAATGAAGGGCTAAGGGTTATATAAGGAAATTGCTGAAAATTGCTTATTGTGCTTATATCTTTGCGCGTTTTGAAGATAAATCAATTCTGATTTTATATTCGTGTTCAGCGAGGTCTAAATGACCAGAATCATTATTATTCGGGTGTTTTTAGGAAGTATAAATTGCAAGTTGAGTTTTGCCGGGGAAAGGTTCGGATCCTGGGCCAAATTTAAAAAATCAAAAAATGGACAAATTGACCCCCCTATAACTTTTGAAAATGACTATATAATTGGTGTTCCGGTGTTCAACTCTTGATCAGGAGCCCAAATTTAGTGGATTTGCTTAATTCCAGGTCATCTTCATGAATTTCCGTGACCATCTTTTTGAGGTCCTCAAAAACCCAAAAATGAAGGGCCAAGGGTTATATAAGGAAATTGCTGAAAATTGCTTATTTTGCTTATAACTTTGCGCGTATTGAAGATAAATCAATTCTGATTTTATATTCGTGTTCAGCGAGGTCTAAATGAGCAGAATCATTATATTCGGGTGTATTTAGGAAATATATATTGCAAGTTGAGTTTTGCCGGGGAAAGGTTCGGCTCCTGGGCCAAATTTAAAAAATCAAAAAATGGACAAATTGACACTATAACTTTTGAAAATGACTATATATCTGGGGTTCCAGTGTCACACTCTTGCTCAGGAGCCCAAATTTAGTGGATTTGCATAATTCCAGGTCATCTCGTGAATTTCCGTGACCATCTTTTGAGGTCCTCAAAAACCCAATAATGAAGGGCCAAGGGTTATATATGGAAATTGCTGAAAATTGCATATTTTGCTTATAACTTTGCGCGTATTGAAGATAAATCAATTCTGATTTCATATTCGTGTTCAGCGAGGTCTAAATGACCTGAATCATTATATTCGGGTGTTTTTACAAAATATAAATTGCAAGTTGAGTTTTGTCGAGGAAAGGTTCGGCTCCTGGGCCAAATTTAGAAAATCAAAAAATGGACAAATTGACACCCCTTTAACTTTTAAAAATGACTATAATATCTGGTGTTCCAGTGTCACACTCTTGCTCAGGAGCCCAAATTTAATGGATTTGCATGATTCCAGGTCATCTCGTGAATTTCCGTGACCATCTTTTGAGTTCCTCAAAAACCCAAAAATGAAGGGCCAAGGGTTATATAAGGAAATTGCTGAAAATTGCTTATTTTGCTTATAACTTTGCGCGTATTGAAGATAAATCAATTCTGATTTTATATTCGTGTTCAGCGAGGTCTAAATGAGCAGAATCATTATATTTGGGAGTTTTTAGGAAGTATAAATTGCAAGTTGAGTTTTGCCGGGGAAAGGTTCGGCTCCTGGGCCAAATTTTAAAAAATCAAAAAATGGACAAATGACCCCCCTATATATATTGAAAATGACCATATATCTGGTGTTCCACTGTCACTCTCTTGTTCAGGAGCCCAAATTTAGTGGTTTTGTTTCATTCCAGGTCACCTCATGAATTTCCGTGACCCTCTTTTGAGTACCTCAAAAACCCAAAAATGAAGAGCCAAGGGTTATATAAGGAAATTGCTGAAAATTGCTTATTTTGCTTATAACTTTGCGCGTATTGAAGATAAATCAATTCTGATTTTATATTCGTGTTCAGCGAGGTCTAAATGAGCAGAATCATTATATTCGGGTGTATTTAGGAAATATATATTGCAAGTTGAGTTTTGCCGGGGAAAGGTTCGGCTCCTGGGCCAAATTTAAAAAATCAAAAAATGGACAAATTGAGAAATCCCAAATATGGACAAAATGAATCCCCTACAACTTATTAAAATGACTATATCTGGTGTTCCAGTGTCATACTCTTGCTCAGGAGCCCAAATTTAGTGGATTTGCAGAATTCCATATCATCTCGTGAATTTCCATGACCATCTTTTGAGTTCCTCAAAAACCCAAAAATGAAGGGCCAAGGGTTATATAAGGAAATTGCTGAAAATTGCTTATTTTGCTTATAACTTTGCGCGTATTGAAGATAAATCAATTCTGATTTTATATTCGTGTTCAGCGAGGTCTAAATGAGCAGAATCATTATATTCGGGTGTATTTAGGAAATATATATTGCAAGTTGAGTTTTGCCGGGGAAAGGTTCGGCTCCTGGGCCAAATTTAAAAAATCAAAAAATGGACAAATTGACACCCCCTATAACTTTTGAAATGACTATATATCTGGTGTTCCAGTGTCACACTCTTGCTCAGGAGCCCAAATTTAGTGGATTTGCATAATTCCATGTCATCTCGTGATTTCCGTAACCATCTTTTGAGGTCCTCAAAAACCCAAAAATGAAGGGCTAAGGGTTAAATAAGGAAATTGCTGAAAATTGCATATTGTGCTTATAGCTTTGCGCGTATTGAAGATAAATCAATTCTGATTTTATATTCGTGTTCAGCGAAGTCTAAATGACCAGAATCATGATATTCGGGAGTTTTTAAGAAATAAAAATTGCAAGTTGAGTTTTGCCAGGGAAAGGTTCGGCTCCTGGGCCAAATTTAAAAAATAAAAAAATGGACAAATTGACACCCCTATAACTTTTGAAAATGACTATATATCTGGGGTTCCAGTGTCACACTCTTGCTCAGGAGCCCAAATTTAGTGGATTTGCATAATTCCAGGGCATCTCGTGAATTTCCGTGACCATCTTTTGAGGTCCTCAAAACCCAAAAATGAAGGGCCAAGGGTTAAATAAGGAAATTGCTGAAAATTGCTTATTTTGCTTATAACTTTGCGCGTATTGAAGATAAATCAATTCTGATTTCATATTCGTGTTCAGCGAGGTCTAAATGACCAGAATCATTATATTCGGGTGTATTTACAAAATATAAATTGCAAGTTGAGTTTTGCCGAGGAAAGGTTCGGCTCCTGGGCCAAATTTAAAAAATCAAAAAATGGACAAATTGACACCCCTATAACTTTTAAAAAGGACTATATATCTGGTGTTCCAGTGTCACACTCTTGATCAGGAGCCCAAATTTAGTGGATTTGCATAATTCCAGGTCATCTCATGAATTTCCGTGACCATCTTTTGAGGTCCTCAAAAACCCAAAAATGAAGGGCCAAGGGTTAAATAAGGAAATTGCTGAAAATTGCTTATTTTGCTTATAACTTAGCGCGTATTGAAGATAAATCAATTCTGATTTCATATTCGTGTTCAGCGAGGTCTAAATGACCAGAATCATTATATTCGAGTGTATTTAGGAAATATAAATTGCAAGTTGAGTATTGCCGGGGAAAGATTCGGCTCCTGGGCCAAATTTAAAAAATCAAAAAATGGACAAATTAACACCCATATAACATTTGAAAATGACTATATATCTGGTGTTCCAGTAACACACTCTTGCTCAGGAGCCCAAATTTAGTGGATTTGCATAATTCCAGGTCATCTCGTGAATTTCCGTGACCATCTTTTGAGGTCCTCAAAAACCCAATAATGAAGGGCCAAGGGTTATATATGGAAATTGCTGAAAATTGCATATTTTGCTTATAACTTTGCGCGTCTTAAAGATAAATAAATTCTGATTTCATATTCGTGTTCAGCGAGGTCAAAATGACCAGAATCGATATTTTCGGGAGGTGTTAGGAAATATAAATTGCAAGTTGAGTTTTGCCGGGGAAAGGTTCGGCTCCTGGGCCAATTTAAAAAATAAAAAAATGGACAAATTGACACCCCTATAACTTTTGAAAATGACTATATATCTGGGGTTCCAGTGTCACACTCTTGATCAGGAGCCCAAATATAGTGGATTGAAATAATTCCAGGTCATCTCGTGAATTTCCGTGACCATCTTTTGAGGTCCTCAAAAACCCAAAAATGAAGGGCTAAGGATTAAATAAGGAAATTGCTGAAATTGCATATTTTGCTTATACCTTTGCGCGTATTGAAGATAAATCAATTCTGATTTCATATTCGTGTTCAGCGAAGTCTAAATGACCAGAATCATTATATTCGGGTGTTTTTACAAAATATAAATTGCAAGTTGAGTTTTGACGAGGAAAGGTTCGGCCCTGGACAAATTTAGAAAACCAAAAAATGGACAAAATGACACCACTATAACTTTTAAAAAAGACTATATATCTGGTGTTCCAGTGTCACACTCTTGCTCAGCAGCCCAAATTTAGTGGATTTGCATAATTCCAGGTCATCTCGTGAATTTTGACCATCTTATGAGGTCCTCAAAAACCCAAAAATCAAGGGCTACGGTTATATAAGGAAATTGCTGAAAATTGCTTATGTTGCTTATATCTTTGCGCGTATTGAAGATAAATCAATTCTGATTTAATATTCGTGTTCAGCCGAGGTCTAAATGACCAGAATCATTATATTCGGGTGTATTTACGAAATATAAATTGCAAGTTGAGTTTTGCCGGGGAAAGGTTCGGCTCCTGGGCCAAATTTAAAAAATCAAAAAATAAACAAATTGACACCCCTATAACTTTTGAAAATGACTATATATCTGGTGTTCCAGTGTCACACTCTTGCTCAGGAGCCCAAATTTAGTGGATTTGCATAATTCCAGGTCATCTCGTGAATTTCCGTGACCATCTTTTGAGGTCCTCAAAAACCCAAAAATGAAGGGCCAAGGGTTATATAAGGAAATTGCTGAAAATTGCTCATTTTGCTTATAACTTAGCGCGTATTGAAGATAAATCAATTCTGATTTCATATTCGTGTTCAGCGAGGTCAAAATGACCAGAATCATTATATTCGGGTGTTTTTAGGAAATATAAATTGCAAGTTGAGTTTTGCCGGGGAAAGGTTCGGCTCCTGGGCCAAATTTAAAAAATAAAAAAATGGACAAATTGACCCCCTATAACTTTTGAAAATGACTATATATCTGGGGCTCCAGTGTCACACTCTTGATCAGGAGCCCAAATTTAGTGGATTCATAATTCCAGGTCATCTCATGAATTTCCGTGACCATCGGTCCTCAAAACCCAAAAATGAAGGGCCAAGGGTTATATAAGGAAATTGCTGAAAATTGCATATTTTGCTTATAACTTTGCGCGTATTAAAGATAAATCAATTCTGATTTCATATTCGTGTTCAGCGAGGTCAAAATGACCAGAATCATTATATTCGGGTGTATTTAGGAAATATAAATTGCAAGTTGAGTTTTGCCGGGGAAAGGTTCGGCTCCTGGGCCAAATTTAAAAAATAAAAAAATGGACAAATTGACACCCTAACTTTTGAAAATGACTATATATCTGGGGTTCCAGTGTCACACTCTTGCTCAGGAGCCCAAATTTAGTGGATTTGCATAATTCCAGGTCATCTCGTGAATTTCCGTGACCATCTTTTGAGGTCCTCAAAAACCCAAAAATGAAGGGCCAAGGGTTAAATAAGGAAATTGCAGAAAATTGCATATTTTGCTTATAACTTTGCGCGTATTGAAGATAAATCAATTCTGATTTCATATTCGTGTTCAGCGAAGTCTAAATGACCAGAATCATTATATTCGGGTGTTTTTACAAAATATAAATTGCAAGTTGAGTTTTGCCGAGGAAAGGTTCGGCTCCTGGGCCAAATTTAAAAAATCAAAAAATGGACAAATTGACACCCCCATAACTTCTAAAAATGACTATATATTTGGTGTTCAAGTGTCACACTCTTGATCAGGAGCACAAAATAAGTGGATTTGCTTAATTCAGGTCATCTCATGAATTTCCGTGACCATCTTTTGAGGTCCTCAAAAACCCAAAAATGAAGGGCAAAGGGTTATATAAGGAAATTGCTGAAAATTGCTTATTTTGCTTATAACTTTGCGAGTATTGAAGATAAATCAATTCTGATTTCATATTCGTGTTCAGCGAGGTCAAAATGACCAGAATCATTATATTCGGGTGTATTTAGGAAATATAAATTGCAAGTTGAGTTTTGCCGGGGAAAGGTTCGGCTCCTGGGCCAAATTTAAAAAATAAAAAAATGGGCAAATTGACACCCCTATAACTTTTGAAAATGACTATATATCTGGGGTTCCAGTGTCACACTCTTGCTCAGGAGCCCAAATTTAGTGGATTTGCATAATTCCAGGTCATCTCGTGAATTTCCGTGACCATCTTTTGAGGTCCTCAAAAACCCAAAAATTAAGGGCTAAGGGTTTAATAAGGAAATTGCTGAAAATTGCATATTTTGCTTATAGCTTTGCGCGTATTGAAGATAAATCAATTCTGATTTTATATTCGTGTTTAGCGAAGTCTAAATGACCAGAATCATTATATTCGGGTGTTTTTAGGAAATATAAATTGCAAGTTGAGTTTTGCCGGGGAAAGGTTCGGCTCCTGGGCCAAATTTAGAAAATCAAATAATGAACAAATTGACACCCCTATAACTTTTGAAAATGACTATATATCTGGTGTTCCAGTGTCACACTCTTGCTCAGGAGCCCAAATTTAGTGGATTTGCATAATTCCGGGTCATCTCGTGAATTTCCGTGACCATCTTTTGAGGTCCTCAAAAACCCAAAAATGAAGGGCCAAGGGTTATATAAGGAAATTGCTGAAAATTGCTTATTTTGCTTATATCTTTGCGCGTATTGAAGATAAAATCAATTCTGATTTCATATTCGTGTTCAGCGAGGTCAAAATGACCAGAATCGTTATTTTCGGGTGTTTTTAGTAAATATTAATTGCAAGTTGAGTTTTGCCGGGGAAAGGTTCGGCTCCTGGGCCAAATTTAAAAAATAAAAAAATGGGCAAATTGACACCCCTATAACTTTTGAAAATGACTATATATCTGGGGTTCCAGTGTCACACTCTTGCTCAGGAGCCCAAATTTAGTGGATTTGTTAATTCCAGGTAATCTCATGAATTTCCGTGACCATCTTTTGAGGTCCTCAAAAACCCAAAAATGAAGGGCCAAGGGTTATTTAAGGAAATGCTGAAAATTGCTTATTTTGCTTATATCTTTGCGCGTTTTGAAGATAAATCGATTATGATTTTATATTCGTGTTCAGCGAGGTCTAAATGACCAGAATCCTTATATTCAGGTGTTTTTAGGAAGTATAAATTGCAAGTTGAGTTTTGCCGGGGAAAGGTTCGGCTCCTGGGCCAAATTTAAAAAATAAAAAAATGGGCAAATTGACACCCCTATAACTTTTGAAAATGACTATATATCTGGGGTTCCAGTGTCACACTCTTGCTCAGGAGCCCAAATTTAGTGGATTTGTTAATTCCAGGTAATCTCATGAATTTCCGTGACCATCTTTTGAGGTCCTCAAAAACCCAAAAATGAAGGGCCAAGGGTTATTTAAGGAAATGCTGAAAATTGCTTATTTTGCTTATATCTTTGCGCGTTTTGAAGATAAATCGATTATGATTTTATATTCGTGTTCAGCGAGGTCTAAATGACCAGAATCCTTATATTCAGGTGTTTTTAGGAAGTATAAATTGCAAGTTGAGTTTTGCCGGGGAAAGGTTCGGCTACTGGTCCAAATATTAAAAATCAAAAAATGGACAAATTGACCCCCCTATAACTTTTGAAAAGGACTTTATATTTGTTGTTCCAGTGTCACACTCTTGATCAGGAGCCCAAATTTAGTGGATTTGCTTAATTCCAGGTCACCTCATGAATTTCCGTGACCATCTTTTGAGGTCCTCAAAAACCCAAAAATGAAGGGCCAAGGGTTAAGTAAGGAAATTGCAGAAAATTGCTTATTTTGCTTATAACTTTGCGTGTATTGAGATAAATCAATTCTGATTTCATATTCGTGTTCAGCGAGGTCAAAATGACCAGAATCGTTATTTTCGGGTGTTTTTAGTAAATATTAATTGCAAGTTGAGTTTTGCCGGGGAAAGGTTCGGCTCCTGGGCCAAATTTAAAAAATAAAAAAATGGGCAAATTGACACCCCTATAACTTTTGAAAATGACTATATATCTGGGGTTCCAGTGTCACACTCTTGCTCAGGAGCCCAAATTTAGTGGATTTGCATAATTCCAGGGCATCTCGTGAATTTCCGTGACCATCTTTTGAGGTCCTCAAAAACCCAAAAATGAAGGGCCAAGGGTTAAATAAGGAAATTGCTGAAAATTGCTTATTTTGCTTATAACTTGCGCGTTTTAAAGATAAATCAATTCTGATTTCATATTCGTGTTCAGCGAGGTCAAAATGACCAGAATCGTTATTTTCGGGTGTTTTTAGTAAATATTAATTGCAAGTTGAGTTTTGCCGGGGAAAGGTTCGGCTCCTGGGCCAAATTTAAAAAATAAAAAAATGGGCAAATTGACACCCCTATAACTTTTGAAAATGACTATATATCTGGGGTTCCAGTGTCACACTCTTGCTCAGGAGCCCAAATTTAGTGGATTTGCATAATTCCGGGTCATCTCGTGAATTTCCGTGACCATCTTTTGAGGTCCTCAAAAACCCAAAAATGAAGGGCCAAGGGTTATATAAGGAAATTGCTGAAAATTGCTTATTTTGCTTATAACTTTGCGCGTATTGAAGATAAATCAATTCTGATTTTATATTCGTGTTCAGCGAGGTCTAAATGAGCAGAATCATTATATTCGGGTGTATTTAGGAAATATATATTGCAAGTTGAGTTTTGCCGGGGAAAGGTTCGGCTCCTGGGCCAAATTTAAAAAATCAAAAAATGGACAAATTGACACCCCTATAACTTTTGAAAATGACTATATATCTGGTGTTCCAGTGTCACACTCTTGCTCAGGAGCCCAAATTTAGTGGATTTGCATAATTCCGGGTCATCTCGTGAATTTCCGTGACCATCTTTTGAGGTCCTCAAAAACCCAAAAATGAAGGGCCAAGGGTTATATAAGGAAATTGCTGAAAATTGCTTATTTTGCTTATAACTTTGCGCGTATTGAAGATAAATCAATTCTGATTTTATATTCGTGTTCAGCGAGGTCTAAATGAGCAGAATCATTATATTCGGGTGTATTTAGGAAATATATATTGCAAGTTGAGTTTTGCCGGGGAAAGGTTCGGCTCCTGGGCCAAATTTAAAAAATCAAAAAATGGACAAATTGACACCCCTATAACTTTTGAAAATGACTATATATCTGGTGTTCCAGTGTCACACTCTTGCTCAGGAGCCCAAATTTAGTGGATTTGCATAATTTTAGGTCATCTCGTGAATTTCCGTGACCATCTTTTGAGGTCCTCAAAATCCAAAATATGAAGGGCTAAGGGTTATATAAGGAAATTGCTGAAAATTGCTTATTCTGCTTATATCATTGCACGTATTGAAGATAAATCAATTCTGATTTCATATTCGTGTTCAGCGAGGTCAAAATGACCAGAATCGTTATTTTCGGGTGTTTTTAGTAAATATTAATTGCAAGTTGAGTTTTGCCGGGGAAAGGTTCGGCTCCTGGGCCAAATTTAAAAAATAAAAAAATGGGCAAATTGACACCCCTATAACTTTTGAAAATGACTATATATCTGGGGTTCCAGTGTCACACTCTTGCTCAGGAGCCCAAATTTAGTGGATTTGCATAATTCCGGGTCATCTCGTGAATTCCGTGACCATCTTTTGAGGTCCTCAAAAACCCAAAAATGAAGGGCCAAGGGTTAAATAAGGAAATTGCTGAAAATTGCTTATTTTGCTTATAACTTAGCGCGTATTGAAGATAAATCAATTCTGATTTCATATTCGTGTTCAGCGAGGTCTAAATGACCAGGATCATTATATTCGGGTGTTTTGAGGAAATATAAATTGCAAGTTGAGTTTTGCCGGGGAAAGGTTCGGCTCCTGGGCCAAATTTAAAAAATCAAAAAATGGACAAATTGACCACCCAATAACTTTTGAAAATGACTATATATCTGGTGTTCCGGTGTTACACTATTGATCAGGAGCCCAAATTTAGTGGATTTGCTTAATTCCAGGTCACCTCATGAATTTCCGTGACCCTCTTTTGAGGTCCTCAAAAACCCAAAAATGAAGGGCCAAGGGTTATATAAGGAAATTGCTGAAAATTGCTTATTTTGCTTATAACTTTGCGCGTATTGAAGATAAATCAATTCTGATTTTATATTCGTGTTCAGCGAGGTCTAAATGAGCAGAATCATTATATTCGGGTGTATTTAGGAAATATATATTGCAAGTTGAGTTTTGCCGGGGAAAGGTTCGGCTCCTGGGCCAAATTTAAAAAATCAAAAAATGGACAAATTGACACCCCTATAACTTTTGAAAATGACTATATATCTGGTGTTCCAGTGTCACACTCTTGCTCAGGAGCCCAAATTTAATGGATGCATAATTCCAGGTCATCTCGTGAATTTCCGTGACCATCTTTTGAGGTCCTCAAAAACCCAAAAATTAAGGGCTAAGGGTTTAATAAGGAAATTGCTGAAAATTGCATATTTTGCTTATAGCTTTGCGCGTATTGAAGATAAATCAATTCTGATTTTATATTCGTGTTTAGCGAAGTCTAAATGACCAGAATCATTATATTCGGGTGTTTTTAGGAAATATAAATTGCAAGTTGAGTTTTGCCGGGGAAAGGTTCGGCTCCTGGGCAAAATTTTTAAAATCAAAAAATGGACAAATTGACCAGCCTATAACTTTTGAAAATGACTATATATTTGGTGTTCCAGTGTCACACTAATGTTCAGGAGCACAAAATTAGTGGATTTGCTTAATTCCAGGTCATCTCATGAATTTCCGTGACCATCTTTTGAGGTCCTCAAAAACCAAAAATTGAAGGGCCAAGGGTTATATAAGGAAATTGCTGAAAATTGCTCATTTTGCTTATAACTTTGCGCGTATTGAAGATAAATCAATTCTGATTTCATATTCGTGTTCAGCGAGGTCTAAATGACCAGAATCCTTATATTCGGGTGTTTTTAGGAAATATAAATTGCAAGTTGAGTTTTGCCGGGGAAAGGTTCGGCTCCTGGGCCAAATTTAAAAAATCAAAAAATGGCCAAATTGACACCCCTATAACTTTTGAAAATGACTATATATCTGGGGTTCCAGTGTCACACTCTTGCTCAGGAGCCCAAATTTAGTGGGATTTGCATAATTCCAGGTCATCTCGTGAATTTCCGTGACCATCTTTTGAGGTCCTCAAAAACCCAAAAATTAAGGGCTAAGGGTTTAATAAGGAAATTGCTGAAAATTGCATATTTTGCTTATAGCTTTGCGCGTATTGAAGATAAATCAATTCTGATTTTATATTCGTGTTTAGCGAAGTCTAAATGACCAGAATCATTATATTCGGGTGTTTTTAGGAAATATAAATTGCAAGTTGAGTTTTGCCGGGGAAAGGTTCGGCTCCTGGGCCAAATTTAAAAAATCAAAAAATGGACAAATTGACACCCCTATAACTTTTGAAAATGACTATATATCTGGTGTTCCAGTGTCACACTCTTGCTCAGGAGCCCAAATTTAGTGGATTTGCATAATTCCAGGGCATCTCGTGAATTTCCGTGACCATCTTTTGAGGTCCTCAAAAACCCAAAAATGAAGGGCCAAGGGTTATATAAGGAAATTGCTGAAAATTGCTTATTTTGCTTATAACTTTGCGCGTATTGAAGATAAATCAATTCTGATTTTATATTCGTGTTCAGCGAGGTCTAAATGAGCAGAATCATTATATTCGGGTGTATTTAGGAAATATATATTGCAAGTTGAGTTTTGCCGGGGAAAGGTTCGGCTCCTGGGCCAAATTTAAAAAATCAAAAAATGGACAAATTGACACCCCTATAACTTTTGAAAATGACTATATATCTGGTGTTCCAGTGTCACACTCTTGCTCAGGAGCCCAAATTTAGTGGATTTGCATAATTCCAGGGCATCTCGTGAATTTCCGTGACCATCTTTTGAGGTCCTCAAAAACCCAAAAATGAAGGGCCAAGGGTTATATAAGGAAATTGCTGAAAATTGCTTATTTTGCTTATAACTTTGCGCGTATTGAATAAATCAATTCTGATTTCATATTCGTGTTCAGCGAGGTCAAAATGACCAGAATCGTTATTTTCGGGTGTTTTTAGTAAATATTAATTGCAAGTTGAGTTTTGCCGGGGAAAGGTTCGGCTCCTGGGCCAAATTTAAAAAATAAAAAAATGGGCAAATTGACACCCCTATAACTTTTGAAAATGACTATATATCTGGGGTTCCAGTGTCACACTCTTGCTCAGGAGCCCAAATTTAGTGGATTTGCTTAATTCCAGGTCATCTCATGAATTTCCGTGACCATCTTTTGAGGTCCTCAAAAACCCAAAAATGAAGGGCAAAGGGTTATGTAAGGAAATTGCTGAAAATTGCTTATTTTGCTTATAACTTTGCGAGTATTGAAGATAAATCAATTCTGATTTCATATTCGTGTTCAGCGAGGTCTAAATGACCAGAATCATTATATTCGGGTGTTTTTACGAAATATAAATTGCAAGTTGAGTTTTGCCGGGGAAAGGTTCGGCTCCTGGGCCAAATTTAAAAAATCAAAAAATGGCCAAATTGACACCCCTATAACTTTTGAAAATGACTATATATCTGGGGTTCCAGTGTCACACTCTTGCTCAGGAGCCCAAATTTAGTGGATTTGCATAATTCCAGGTCATCTCGTGAATTTCCGTGACCATCTTTTGAGGTCCTCAAAACCCAAAAATGAAGGGCCAAGGGTTATATAAGGAAATTGCTGAAAATTGCTTATTTTGCTTATAACTTTGCGCGTATTGAAGATAAATCAATTCTGATTTTATATTCGTGTTCAGCGAGGTCTAAATGAGCAGAATCATTATATTCGGGTGTATTTAGGAAATATATATTGCAAGTTGAGTTTTGCCGGGGAAAGGTTCGGCTCCTGGGCCAAATTTAAAAAATCAAAAAATGGACAAATTGAACCTATAACTTTTGAAAATGACTATATATCTGGTGTTCCAGTGTCACACTTTTGCTCATGAGCCCAAATTTAGTGGATTTGCATAACTCCAGGTCATCTCGTGAATTTCCGTGATCATCTTTTGAGGTCCTCAAAAACCAAAAAATCAAGGGCTAAGGGTTATATAAAGAAATTGCTGAAAATTGCTTATTTTGCTTATATCTTTGCGCGTATTGAAGATAAATCAATTCTGATTTCATATTCGTGTTCAGCGAGGTCTAAATGACCAGAATCCTTATATTCGGGTGTTTTTAGGAAATATAAATTGCAAGTTGAGTTTTGCCGGGGAAAGGTTCGGCTCCTGGGCCAAATTTAAAAAATCAAAAAATGGCCAAATTGACACCCCTATAACTTTTGAAAATGACTATATATCTGGGGTTCCAGTGTCACACTCTTGCTCAGGAGCCCAAATTTAGTGGATTTGCATAATTCCAGGTCATCTCGTGAATTTCCGTGACCATCTTTTGAGGTCCTCAAAAACCCAAAAATGAAGGGCCAAGGGTTAAGTAAGGAAATTGCAGAAAATTGCTTATTTTGCTTATAACTTTGCGCGTTTTAAAGATAAATCAATTCTGATTTCATATTCGTGTTCAGCGAGGTCAAAATGACCAGAATCGTTATTTTCGGGTGTTTTTAGTAAATATTAATTGCAAGTTGAGTTTTGCCGGGGAAAGGTTCGGCTCCTGGGCCAAATTTAAAAAATAAAAAAATGGGCAAATTGACACCCCTATAACTTTTGAAAATGACTATATATCTGGGGTTCCAGTGTCACACTCTTGCTCAGGAGCCCAAATTTAGTGGATTTGCTTAATTCCAGGTCATCTCATGAATTTCCGTGACCATCTTTTGAGGTCCTCAAAAACCCAAAAATGAAGGGCCAAGGGTTATATAAGGAAATTGCTGAAAATTGCTTATTTTGCTTATAACTTTGCGCGTATTGAAGATAAATCAATTCTGATTTTATATTCGTGTTCAGCGAGGTCTAAATGAGCAGAATCATTATATTCGGGTGTATTTAGGAAATATATATTGCAAGTTGAGTTTTGCCGGGGAAAGGTTCGGCTCCTGGGCCAAATTTAAAAAATCAAAAAATGGACAAATTGACACCCCTATAACTTTTGAAAATGACTATATATCTGGTGTTCCAGTGTCACACTCTTGCTCAGGAGCCCAAATTTAGTGGATTTGCATAATTCCGGGTCATCTCGTGAATTTCCGTGACCATCTTTTGAGGTCCTCAAAAACCCAAAAATGAAGGGCCAAGGGTTATATAAGGAAATTGCTGAAAATTGCTTATTTTGCTTATAACTTTGCGCGTATTGAAGATAAATCAATTCTGATTTTATATTCGTGTTCAGCGAGGTCTAAATGAGCAGAATCATTATATTCGGGTGTATTTAGGAAATATATATTGCAAGTTGAGTTTTGCCGGGGAAAGGTTCGGCTCCTGGGCCAAATTTAAAAAATCAAAAAATGGACAAATTGACACCCCTATAACTTTTGAAAATGACTATATATCTGGTGTTCCAGTGTCACACTCTTGCTCAGGAGCCCAAATTTAGTGGATTTGCATAATTCCAGGTCATCTCGTGAATTTCCGTGACCATCTTTTGAGGTCCTCAAAAACCCAAAAATTAAGGGCTAAGGGTTTAATAAGGAAATTGCTGAAAATTGCATATTTTGCTTATAGCTTTGCGCGTATTGAAGATAAATCAATTCTGATTTTATATTCGTGTTTAGCGAAGTCTAAATGACCAGAATCATTATATTCGGGTGTTTTTAGGAAATATAAATTGCAAGTTGAGTTTTGCCGGGGAAAGGTTCGGCTCCTGGGCCAAATTTTAAAAATCAAAAAATGGACAAATTGACCCCGTATAACTTTTGAAAATTACTATATATCTGGTGCTCCGGTGTCACACTCTTGATCAGGAGCCCAAATTTAGTGGATTTGCTTAATTCCAGGTCATCTCATGAATTTCCTTGACTATCTTTTGAGTACCTCAAAAAGCCAAAAATAAAAATGAAGGGCCAAGGGTTATATAAGGAAATTGCTGAAAATTGCTTATTTTGCTTATAACTTTGCGCGTATTGAAGATAAATCAATTCTGATTTTATATTCGTGTTCAGCGAGGTCTAAATGAGCAGAATCATTATATTCGGGTGTATTTAGGAAATATATATTGCAAGTTGAGTTTTGCCGGGGAAAGGTTCGGCTCCTGGGCCAAATTTAAAAAATCAAAAAATGGACAAATTGACACCCCTATAACTTTTGAAAATGACTATATATCTGGTGTTCCAGTGTCACACTCTTGCTCAGGAGCCCAAATTTAATGGATTTGCATGATTCCAGGTCATCTCGTGAATTTCCGTGACCATCTTTTGAGGTCCTCAAAAACCCAAAAATGAAGGGCCAAGGGTTATATAAGGAAATTGCTGAAAATTGCTCATTTTGCTTATAACTTTGCGCGTATTGAAGATAAATAAATTCTGATTTTATATTCGTGTTCAGCGAGGTCTAAATGACCAGAATCATTATTTTCGGGTGTTTTTAGGAAATATAAAATGGAAGTTG